>CAKNWT010286067.1:0-12638 GCA_932066315.1 Andricus coriarius | reverse complement strand
GTCCTGGCAATCGACTCAACATTGGCCATAAGGTCCTCGTTGGGCTTCATTGGAAGACCATGAATTTCAAGCGTAGTATGTAAAGCCGCTTGATCATTCACATTCTGCGCGTGCTCAAGCGCAGCCACTTTAGCCTTAAGATCTTTAGCTTCCTTTTGAACAGTACAGATTTCCTTATTTTGAACTTTAGAGCCGGCTTCAAGTGAATCGATGCGACGAGTATTATTAGATAGGTCAGTCTTTATTTCTAAAAGGGTGGAGTTTAATTTCTCATTAAAATCTTGTTGTCGGGTTTCGAATTCACTAAATCTGGCTAATATCTCACGAGACTGCGCAAGCGCTTCACTTTGGGCCTCCGAGACCACTTGACGTAAAAGGTCAACGAAACCCGGAGGTAGAGCAGGTGCATTGACAGAAGTGGGAGTAATGGGTACGGAATTTTCAATATCGACATCCCGAGAATCACTTATCTCATAATTGGCAGCAAGGTTGGTATTCACTGTCGCAGAGGTGGCGCTAGTAGTCGAAAAACTACATTTCTTGCAAATATAATCAATCTGCCCTTTTTTAAGTAAATCAAAAGTCTTTTTTGCAATACCAACATTAGCACAGGTCAAATGGATGAGACTACCACACTTTACACAGGCTATAACCTCAGGACCACCTCTTGAAATCACTACACTGCACTCCGGACACGCTCCCATGGTATCGTAATTGAAACGTTATAAAAATAAATGTTTTGAAGAAGCTTGTACCGTTTACAAACAACTGAACGGATCAACAAAAAGTTAAAAGTCACAAACAAACCGGCCACAAGCACTTTTACGATATATCAACTTTATATACAGAAAAATTTGAGATACTCAAGGAATCTCAGAAAACTGAAGCGGAGCGAATGTGTTGGTGTATCATGGGAACGAGTCTCATGTTTGGATTATGTGCATCTGCCATTTGAGTGGATTACTGTATGGCGGACTGGTTGTCATCCCACTATTGTCAACGAGTCTCAGGTTGGATTATTTGTGTTTACCACTGTATGGATGAGGTAATTTCTGACTTACTCTTGTGATTACTATTTGAATTTATTTCTGACTTACTCTTGTGATTACAATTTGAATTTCGGCTTTTTCCTCCACTCACCGAGTGGAGGTTTTTTATGCCATAGAATAAACTCTTTCCTTTTGCAACTAAAAATTTGGCTGTGGTTATTTGAACCCCAATACGCTCCACTAGAAATTAAGTGCCTGATCATTACTCAATCAGACGCATTATCAGTTACAATCGCGCTTATCTGATTTTTATTAATTTCCCATTCTTCACACACTTGGTGCAATTTGTTTTTAATATTTTCTGATGTGTGGTCTACTGGAACTTCATAAACACCCAAAACAACAGTTTCCATTTTTGATCCTATCAAATAATGGGCCGGTAATCCGAGAAAGCTGCGAGAATGAAATTTTTCTGCATGGGATTTTATAATCAGGAGCAAAATCTTTGATCAATTCTTTTAAGCCTTTTCTCTCAACAGTATCAAACGCCTGAGAATCCTTGCAAATCATGAAAATGATGTTGTTCGTTAATTGTATATGCTTAGGGCCTCCTTCTTCAAATGATTTTATATTCCTGAAAACGTTTTCGATGTTTTCTTTCTTTGGGTATGTACCCGAATCAGGAGTCGAGCTATGAGCAGCATCGGCAGCGTTAGCTTGCTTTGACGTCGACGGTGCTTCCACCCATAACTTTTTTGTGTTGGGGTTTGAACTACGACCGGAACTGTCTCTTAAATAAAATTTCATATTTTAAGTGTTTTCTAAGGTTTTCCCTACTTTATCACAGTACCTGCACATAGTAGTATCATTATTTATTTTTTGGAAATGTTTCCTCACGCGACTCACTTGGCGACCCATTTTATAAGTTCAATTGTAGCACAGAAAAAACTTAAGTTAAATTTTGTTGCATGTAAAATTTTCCGCTGATAAAGTTTACATGCTATTTGGCGAAAGATTATCCTAGGATGGAATAAAAGCTGTCGTCTGCTACGCCCTTGGCAGCAATGGGAAAACGACAAAGTATGAGTGGATTCGAGATATAAATCAGGACACCAGATTTGAAACAACTATTCGCTTACTTCAATATTAATTTGAAAATAATAAGACTTGACAAATTCAATAGTTAAAATCTGTTGCAGGTACATTTTGGAACGGTTAAAAATTGAATGTATTTCGGTGAAAGTTTAAGCGAGGTTAGGAGAATAATTCTGACAGCCGGGAATCCCATTTCTGTTCCAATTTAATTAAGTTAAAAGACGGTAGATAGCGCTGGCGTCCTGATTCTTGTGACTTTTCGAATAAAAATGGAGTGATAATGAGGCGAAAGATTATCCAGGCTAGGTTAAAAATGGAAAATTATCTTCGATTCGTGTAAAGTTTAATCGGCAAGGTTATTTGTTGTTGCGGCGAATCTTTCGCCTGGAATCGATGTAAACTTTATCTTTCGTTTTTTCTGTGAGACGACGAAGGCTATAATTAAAATATAACGAATGAAAAATTTAGAATATTTCCAAAGTTTTCTACTTATACTTGAATTTAACAAACTACAAACACCTAAACTTGAATAATTATTTTTTATTCAAAAAACCGTAAGACTTTAGGTTAGAAACTCCGCATGTCTGAACGTTATTAGAAAATAATATTATGTGAAAATGATATTGCATGCCGTGATTGTAAAATATCGTTACGCATTCATAGTCTTTCATTCAATCTATGCTGTTATTTATATGTATATATTTTTTAGATAGTGTAATAAAAATTCATATTTATTGCACCTTGCAGCGTCAGAGTCGTGGCTTGGAAGGTAATCCAAAATTTCGAATTGAGTAATTAACACACGATACTTTATACATTATGTATATTTTAAATATAAATGTAAGTCTTTAAAGGTATTTTTTAATTCTTTCATTATTTGCTATATTGATGCAGAGATTATGGTATGATCATTAATTAATTTAATTAAAAATTTTCGATTGCATGCCAAACGACAAAGCTGACCGTGCAAGGTACAATGAATATGATTCTTTTTTCTAATCTCTAAAAAAACTATATCAGAAATGATCAGGCGGGTTAAATAGAACTTCAAAATTACGCTGCACATACTTTTTTTTTGCGTTTTTGGTATTTGCTTGCTACAAACCCTGGCGGACCGGCCGAACGCAAGAATTACGCTACAGCAGTGGTCGGCAAACTTTTTTCTCACTTTTCCGGTATGGTCAGGTTCGTCCCGGAATAATTTTTTCTACTACTTTTCGGTCTGTTCATGAACCTCAGTGTGAGTGAGCTTACTCCAGCAAGGGTCTTTTGTCCACAGGCAGGTCAATATAAGGAAATTTAAAAACTTTTAATTTTTCAACTAGCGATTTGAAAATAGCATAATCAGCATCTACGAATTTTTCCGATTCCAATGATATATTACTTGCCTAGAAAAGTTGAAAATTTGAAGGAGTTTAATATCAAGAAACTTTAGCTCAATATTTAATTTTGTACTAAATACTTCTCAAATTTTTATCCTTTATAGACAAATTTTATGTCGTTGGAATCGGAAAAATATGTAGATTCCAAATACGTGATTTTTAAATCGCGGATTTCAGAATTAAGAAACTTTTAATTTCAAATCTTTCTCCCATTTTCCAACAAAGGACCCCTGAGGGAAGGGTTGGTCTGCCCAAGCTCGCAGGTACCTGACCAGAAAATAGGTCGTTGGTCAGGCCGGTCAGGCTACCCTGACTTGGTCAAGAGCATGCCGACCACTGCGCTACAGCGTAATGGTAAAGTAATGGTAAAGTAATGTTAAAGTAATATGGCATTATAATTATTAAGAGAAGCAAAATAAATATGTAAATTGTTGCAATCATAATAATACGTTAAAATTTACGTTAAATGGCCATGCCAACATGCAGGGGCTCGACTTCGATAACAGCCACGTTCTTTTTTTTATTTTTTAACGCTGAAAAAGAAACCTGTTGCAATTACGAGATGACTATTTAACGTAAATTTTAACTTATTATTATGATTGCAACAGTTTACATATTTATTTTGCTTCTTTTAATAATTATAATGCCATATTACTTTAACATTACTTTACCATTACTTTACCATTACGTTGTAGAGTAATCTTTGCATTCGGCCGGTCCGAAAACGCAAAAAAAAGATAAGTCCAGCTCTTTTTCTTTAAATTTCCCACTATAAAAAGATAATTGTATAAATATTAACGCATTTAAAATCTGGTTTAATATTAAGATTTAGGACTCGTATTTCTGTTCTTCTAATAATAATAATAACGGTCACAGCGCTAATAATCTAATTTTATCCACGAACCGTAGTTTCAAATCAGGTTATAAATTTTAATATAGTATTCACTTAGCATTTTAAAACAATTTTTTGTTCGTAAAATAAGCACTAAAGTTCTTTCTTTCAAATTTGCTACTGTTCTACATAACCTCTACCAAACAGCTTTTCAGTCTACGTTTTAAAATAATTTAGTTCGTCATAACTTCAAAATAGCATATGTTGGTAAAAAAAGTCTTCCTTTTTTGAGAATAAATTTAACAAATGATATTCTATCACCTCATATAATTTCTACTTTTACACGCGTGGCACGTGGCATGCTTCTGCGAATTTCGTTAATTTCGATCAGGTGTAATAAGATTATATACTTACCTTACCTGCATTTTTTATTAAAGATCTAGTATATGAAATTGAGAACGACGAGGTCGACAACCAGAGGAAAATAACGAGGTCGATAACCAAAAGAAAATAACGAAATGAAACATTCGAACGATTCAATTCGCAAAGTCAACAATGAACGAAACACGAAACTGCGAAGTACGAACAGGAAGAGCACTCGCGCGCGAAGAGAGCGAAATATCGAAATCGAAAATTTATATCGATATGCAACTCGATATATCAATAGGGTACTATCGATATGTCAATATCGATATATCGGAACCAAAATATCGATATTTTCGATAATTCGATATCGATGTCCCATCACTAGAGTGGATTATGTACACGTTCCGGTTGCGTCAGGATTGGCTGCTTTAATGAACCGTGATTGTATAAGCTTTCGAAGCTTACAACTCCTCTCATGATAATAAAGTCTTCCCCCATCATGTTTTTGGCTGCAACCCAGTCTGTAGATAGTGGGATAAAAAAAGGCTTTACCCAGTATATCAAATTAGGCATACTGCTCTTATCAGATCACTTGATTGCATTACAAAAATGTGTGCGTGTCTAATGATATATACCAGGACAGTCCCGTGCAGACTGTTCAAAAATGCAACTCTAACAAAAATGCCTTCCACATATTGGGATGTAACCATATTAAGGCCATGTGAGCGTAACATCAACATTTTTTTCACGTTTTTTTTTTAACCAACTTACGTTCAAACGAAACGCGATATCGAGTTGAACATTTGGGAAACTAAATATGAAGCACTACGAAATGCGGGTCTAGTCCTAAATTTTTATAATGATGAAAAAAACAAAAATTTTTAGACCATTTTTTTATATATATAAATGTGAGGCCAGACCCGCGCTTCTTAGTGATTCATATTTAGAGTTCCAAATTTTCAACTCGATATCGCGTTTCTTGTGAACGTAAGCTGGTTTTGAAAAAAATGTGAAAAAATTTCAGGTTACGCTCACATGGCCTTAAGCCTGAGAGAAATGTGAGCTTTCTAATGAGCCTCCCTACACCTTACGCTATTCACAGGCTTAAACTGCTTAAGTGAGGGCAGAGTGGGGATAATCGTACTGAGGTGTAACCTTGGCACATGAGAGGGAGAGACTGGACGCTTGCTCTCTACTCCCTCCCATGCTCCAGAGTTAGGTATCAGCTACGCTTATCCCCACTTCAGCAGTTTAAGTCTGCAACTAGCATACGGTGTAAGGAGGCTCATTGCTTTATAATAATAATAATGTGCTAAGTTCGTTCACGTCTTAAGGGCATGTACCATACTGTCACGTGACCTATTCTTTTAAACGAACTTACTCATAAACTAATAAGTCGAATGGATTTCCTATACCAGGCACACTTTCGTCTTTCTTGCCTTAATGTCTGTCTGGTATGGAAAATTCATTCGACTTATTAGGTTATGAGTAAGTTCGTTTAAAATAATAGGTCACGTGACTGTCTGGTACATGCCCTTAATTGTTGTTCAGATTTTATATAACTGTGCATTTCTATTGAGTTTACTCGACTGATTAGGCATTTTTCTGTTTGAAATAAATTTGTGAAATTTCGCAATTTACCTATATCTGTTGGATTCTCTTACCATCATTTCCATTAGCTTAATTTACTTGAATTTTTAAACTGAAACTGGAGTAACTGTTACACATTAGATATCAGAGTATTACACATAATGTTAGATAAGTAACTTAATATTACAAAATGTTTCATAGTGTACACAATGGGACGCAATGTTATAATATGTTTTAAAATGTTACACAATGTTACGTAATGTGCTGTTTGGCTCACAATACTTCACAATTTTACACGATGTTTAATATTATTGATGTTTCATAATATTTCATAGTGTTACATAATGTACAATTGTACACACTAGGTATAATAGAGCACCTAATGTTACATGATATTTATATTGTTACCTAATGTGCAAAACGGGACACAGTGTTACACAATGCTTCATTATTTTACGCAATGTTTCAGAGTTGAATATTGTTACAGAATAATCTATACCCAAAGTTATGGAACAATTATGTAACTACCTTAGAAAAATGTTATATAAAACTGTTACTTACAGAATAGGTCATCTGTTTCTTTAATGCAATATATTAATAGCGGAATGCAGCGATAGAGTATTTAGCCGCGACTTGTTCACAATATTCCAAGCAACATAACAAATATAAACTATAAAAAACGCCAAGTACAAAAATATTTTTTTCAAGAAGATATTAAAAAAGGATGTTGCAAATGAAATGAAATGAATAATTGAGAAGGTTAAGGGTGTAACTGGAAATATTTATGTGACTAATCACAGAACCCGAATCAGAGGGACATTGGAAAGGCCCTTTCCATTAATTTACATTATTCTTGTGATAGTCACGGAGATGCCTTCCTACCGCCCAGAATACGTTGGAAAGGGGTAGGGGTTTAAACAACATGATTTCTGTTACTAGTCGTAGGGGTGCCTTCCAGCCCCCTAAGAGACGTTGGAAAAGGAATATTTCTATAAATTATAATTGTTCTAGGAAATTTCCTCTTCCAATTCAGAATCATAACTCTTTTCGAAAATTCTTATTCCAAGTCAAAATTGTAATACTTTTGGAATGTTTCAAGATAGAATTATACTTCACTTAACTTATTTTTGAAACCCAGGTATAACTGATAAGAATAATGCATATATTTTCAGTTCAAATTAGTACAATAAAGCCATAAACGTTTTTTACTTGGTTGGCGTTCTCGTGAATTATAAGTATTTGTACGCTTTTGACGCAGGTGAAAAAACAATAAAGAATCTGCAAGAATGGTACAATTTATAATAATTGTTGGTATAATTTAGTGAATTATTTATTGGAGCAGCGTTATCAAATTATCTCCTCTACCTCGGATTATGTACATTGTACATAAGTCTTATTTGACAGAAGAAATAAATTGTGCGAAATATTTTATTATTATAAACTATACTTTCATCCTTTAATACACGTAAATAAGACTCGTTTCAAATTAAATTTAAAACAAAACTTTCTTTAAAGTTTCAGAAATTTTTGAGAAAGTTTCTAGTAGGTGACAAAAAGACTTGAGAGGTTCCAGGTCATGAATATCAGAGCTGTTATCGATATGAGCGATTTTCTTGAAACCAGAGGAAATAATAGTGTTATCTAGGAAAGATATTGTGGTAAAATATTTATGAATAGATTTCAAAATTGTGGGAGTTACGTCACTTTGATTTTTTTCATGCATTTTTTTGAAAATGCGATATCTCGAAAAGTTTGCAATCGAATTTAATCAAATGAATAGATGTTATTTAGAATTCAGTACTATTTTTCTATAAAAATGAACCAAAAATTTTTTTTTTAATTTCGAGTAAAAAATTTCAAAACATTTCTGATTTTGATTTTTCGTTTTCAGCTCGTGTGTTTTGTTACTTTTTTACGTCCAAGTTATTTCTTATGATTTTATCTTTCATTGTTTAAAAACTGTGTAACCTATTCTTGTTTGCGAGATATCACTAGAAGTATCGGGCGGGGTTAATTGACCCCTTTCGATTTTTGAAGTGGTAAATCTCCGCAGCGGTTGCTTGCAGCGAGATGGCGTTTTGTGACTTTTAATTATTTATAAATAGGAGTATTTGACGATTTTTTTGAAAATATTGGATGCGAACTTTGAAAAAAAATTGACTTTTAGCGTTTTGGCTGGTATTTCATAACGAGTTTCCACTTCTGCGCAGCAGGTCTAATTTATGTCGCTTCTATAAGATGTGTGTGATATTTCTAATCCTCAAAAATATTACTGCTACTACCGGTTCTACTACCGGTGTATAACGTTCTACGTTTATAGTAAAGCACTAGGAATAACCACATTTCGCCTGTCCCGAAGAATAAGTCACTAACCAATTTTTCCGAAAACAGATCGTATCAACTATATTATGCTTCGCTAGCGTGTCGTATCTCCATTCAAAAATACATAGAGATACGACACTCTAGCGAAGTAAAATATAGTTAAAACACTCTGTATACGGAAAAATTTGTTAGTGACTTATTTTTCGGGACAGTCGATTTGCAGTAAGTTGAAATTTACGGCGTATACTCCGATCGAGGAGTACAGCGGCACCAAACGATTTAGCTTGCTGTTGCAGTAGCAGCAGAAGCGAAGTCGATAGGACTACGCTGCGGTACGCATTTTCACTCCTTTGTTGTACTTTTTCAGAACTCACTACTCTTCTTGACCTATATTACCGATGTAATATGAATATAGCATACTTCTATCATCAGCATTTGACGGTAGAAACTGTTTAAAATCATTATTTGACATTCAACGCAGGTAGGGGTCAATTGACCCCTCGTGGTAACCAAAGGTGGCAGAAAATACCGGTACTTCTAGTGATATGCACTTTTGACTTGACGCGTGCACGTTCACTCTACCGCACAACCGCGCAAAGTGGTCCAGGAATGAATTTTTGCGGACAAATTCGTCCACAGGATACATTCCTCGCAAACGTAAGAAAGCCAATTTTTTTATTTTATTTTCTTAATGATTTTTTTTTATTTCTGAATAAATTTCTTAAATAAAGTAATTGTTAGTCAGAACTAGTATATCAGTTTATTATAGAAAAAAATGTATCTCAAAGTCGTTGTATTTTATAATTAGAATGGTATTAAAATAAAAAATTGTCATAATTTGAACATTTATGAACAACTTTTAAAGTTATGAACAATTTGTTAACCTACTAAATTTTACGGACAGACCAATAATTGACATAGTAAAAAAGTTGACATTGGGATAATAATATTTAATTAAAAGTTGATTTTTTGTACAAAAAGTTAAATTTTGGATTGTTTGGATTGTCCATGTGTTAAACAATTTATTCTCAACCCTATTTCGCACGTGTATAAATAAATAAACAACTACATTTCACGACACTTGTTTAAGAATTCAATTATACTACATAACAAATAGGGTTGGGAACAAAATTATCTAACACATGAAATCTATATAATATTTCCGGTAGAATCGTATAGTGGTATTAGCTTCTCTGTAACAGACATTATTTAAAACATTGTTTAAACAATAAAGTATTTAAATTCGATTTTTATACAAAATCGTTTTTTATTAAATGTTCTCATCACAATATTAACGATTTTAGTATGTCAATTGGTTTGCCCATAAGGTTTATAACTTTCAATTTTTTGTTACTAATACCATGCTAATAACCAATTAAAATAATTTTAGGACAAAATGAATTTTTTTCTACGACAAACTGATATACTGAATGAAGTATTCTTTGAACTAAATTGTTGATTACAGTTGAATATCATTTTTAATCAAATATTTGTGATTTCTAAGTCTGACTTAATTAGTTCGAACTAACAGTGACTTTATTTAAGAACTTGATGCAGAGTATTTCTGAAAAAAATCTTAAATCAGTTAATAAATGTTTCCTGTGGACGAATTTGGCGACAAAAATTCAATTCTGGACCACTTAGGTCGTTGCGCGAGAGAGTGAAATTGCGTGAACGCTTCAGCTAAACAGTGCATAACTGGAAAACGAGAACAGGCTAAAAAGGTTTTTTTTTTAATGAAAGATAAAATCGTGAGGAATAACTTGCACATGAAAAAGCAGCACAAAAATAAGAGCTCAAAATAAAAAATAAAAAAAAAAAATTTATTCACATATTTTTCGCTTTATTATTATAGAAAACAAGACTGCTAAATTCTACATATCACCTATAAATTGAGTTGAAATCGGTAGAAAACTTTCCGAGATATCGCATTTTCAAACAAAAAAATTAAAGTGAAAGAAAATTAAAGTGAAAGAAAGTAAAGAAAATGGCTCATATCAATTACAACTCTGATATTCCTGACCTGGAAGCTCTCACTTAAAAATTATCCTATAACTTTCAAAATTGTTGAAAAATAGTGAAAGCTATTTTTTTAACAGTTTAGAAATTTAATTTGGAATTCCTATTAGCAATCGGATATATTTTGAAATTTTTAAAAATTAAAAAGTTTAAAGGGTTCTAGATAATTAATACTATAGTATTGTTTCTAAATTGATTATTGTCTGTTTGGAAAAGATCCCAATATAGGTATACATATATTGGGATCTTTTCCAAAGTGAAATTATTTCTAATATCTGCTTTGAAATTACTACAAATTTTTATATTTTCATTCTTCAGTAAAACGGAATCGTCTAAATTTTTGATCTCTTGTTTCTTCATGCTTCGGCACTTGAAGATACCGAAAATCCTAAAATTTTGTCGTTTCGTGTCTGCATTTGTATGTATGTCTTTTTTGGAGACCTGTATGTTGTAAAGATCAAGATCGTTAACCAGATTACTTCAACCAAAACAAAAAAATTAGAGCATTCAGAATAATGACATTTTTTAAAGAGAGGTTTAATTTATAGGATAATTATGATTTTTATTAGAGTGTAAGCGAATGTCGCAATGAGAATGTAATCGTCAAAGCCGCAGGTGCTTTGAGAACCGTCTTTAAAGTCAAACTGAAATACAATTCTATTTCCAATTTATGAATGTAGTTCATCAGTGGCTTAAATCGCAGTTTTTCGTTCAGGTTACAATATTTCTATGACAAATAAAGTTGAAAAGTACGCATATAATATAACGTATGGAAACGAGCGCGGGAGCTTACCCGCGCAACCTATAGGTGCGCTCAATCTTGGCTTACTAATGTAAATGAATATATTATGAGTAAATAAGAATTTATAAACTGATGACATTCATATATTTCAGTAAAAGATTTAAAGAAAATATCTATGTAGGTTACTACACTACAGAGCTTTCTTTTTATTTATCACAGCATCAGGATCACATAATATTTCAAATGAGTCTTCAACTATCCACATAATCCTGACGGGTGAACTGTGAATTTGTAAACTTTACAAATTTTACAAAAAAATGAATTAAAAAGTGGTTTGCAACAGAGCTTTCTCTCTATTTTCTCCACACCAGGACCGCAGAAGCTTGCAAAGAAGCCAAAAACATCACTGTGGCCCTTACAGAAGAGCTATAATTTCAATTCTAGGAAACTGTAAATTTGTTAATTTTTCACATTTAAATAAAAATTAATTAAAATGTGGCATTCAGTTAAGTTATCTCTGTATTTTTCCCGACATCAGGTCCACATAAGCTATAAAAAGACATTTTCTAGCTGCTGAGCTTGCGCACTTTGAGCAATGATTAATTTTTTTAATTTTTGCCCTTGCGAGTAGTGAATAGTGATTGGACCAATACAAAGTGATAAGTTAGCACAAATAATTGATAAATTACCATAGATTACCGACAAATCAGCATGAATTACCCAAATTAAAAAAAAGTATGGTTACCTGAAATTTCAGGAAATTTCCGGTAAATATTAGACTATTTGCGGGCACGAATGCTAAAAATTCAAGATATATAAGTCAGTAAAACAGTTTGTCAACAAAATTTGCAATTTAATTTTTTTTTTTAATTTTCGGGGGTTCAAATTCGAAAAATAGTTCTTTTATAAAATTGACATTTTTCATTTTTCGTGTCGCATCTATTTTTTAAAATTATTTTCATATTTGAAGTCGTCTTTACAGACCTTGAGGTGCTTCCTATTTTTAAACGATTGTATAAACTCTGACGTTATTGTAGAAAAATACTTGAAACTTCGTATTGCCATACGGCATCACTACAACATATTACGTGATGGGGCCAAGACAAGATTCAACTTTTTTAAAAAGGAGTCGCGCTGACACGTAGTCAGAGCGACGTTTCTTTATTCTGTATAGAAATTAGGTTAACTAGAACTGATGCGCTGGGCCAAAGCGCTACAATATATAGCCCTTTTATCTTATCTAAAGGCGTGGGCGTACGCCACTGTTACACCCCCCTTGTTAGACAGAGTTTAGTCCCTAA
>CAKNWT010286065.1:0-12369 GCA_932066315.1 Andricus coriarius | reverse complement strand
CTACCAAAAATAGAATAGTTAAATTTCCAGTAAAAAAAATTCAATCTCAACCACAACAAAAATTAATTTAAAAAAAATAGTTCAATTTTTAACCATAGAGATGAATTTTCAACTAAAATTATGAATCTTCAACTGGAATAGTTAAATTTTCAGTAAAAGTCAACATTTCAACTAAAAAGGACACTATTTAACAAAATTGTTTAATTTTCAACATAGTAGATTAATTTTCATAAAAATCGTGGAATTTTCAATAAAAAAATGAGTTTTCAACAAAAAGATTTATTTTCTGGTGAAAAATATAAATGTCTAACAAAGTAGTTCAACTTTCAACTAAGTAATTGAATTTTCAACCAAAAAGATTAATTTTCTAAAAAAAAAGATAAATGTTTAACAAAATACACGAATTTTCAATCAAATAGTTAAATTTTCAACTGAAAAAAATAAATTTGCAATAAAAATGGAATAGTTCAATTTTCTATGAAATAAAATTAATTTTTTACCAAAAAAAAAAAGAATTTTCAACCAAAAAGATGAACTTTCAAGCAAAAATCTTAATTTTCTAGCAAAAAACTAAATAAAAAAAATCCATGAATCTTCAATTAAGAAACAAAATTTTCCACCGAAAATGAAATAGTTAAATTTTCAGTCGAAAAAATTAATTTTTAACAAATGAAACAAATTTTCAAGAAAACAGTTAAATTTTCAACCAAACCATTTTGAATCAATATCCAGAATCTTCAACCAGAGAGCTGAATTTTCAACGAAGTAATTCAACTTTCAGGAAAGTTAATTTCAAAACAAGAAAAAACAATTTTCAACAATATATTTAACTTTTCCACAAAATAGTTGAAGTTTCAAACAAAAAATGACTTTTTAACCAAATTATTGAAGTTTCAACCAGAATAATGAATTTTCAACAGAGAATATTAATTTTCCACCAAAAAAGAAGAATTTTTAACATTTTTTAACCAAAAATGAAGTGGTTACATCTTCAGTTCAGAAAATTAATTTTCAATAAAGAAAAACAAACAATTTTCAACCAAAATAGTTGATAACTATTTGGATTATTTGGATTTGGTTTTGTATATTATTAGCACTCACAGCCTTAGCCAACTTGAAGCGAAAGATCCTTGAAGTTAGATGATATTTAATGAATATTTTTTTATGTTGCCATAAAAGTAATTTTCAAACAAAAATTCCCAATAACAAATTTTAAACATAATTAAGCACAAATAAATAAACAAACACAAGTAAGCATAAGTAATTCAAAATAATATAACCTAACAATAAATTTGGAAAGAAGCTTTCAAAAATATATTTTGAAAACATTTTACGGAGGTAATTCAATATTCATTTGAATTGTTGCACAAATATTTCTGACCAATATTTGGCCTTGGTTGAATATCTTAATCTTTCTTGAACGTTGCTGCAATATTCGTTTGGAATATTTCCAATCTTTCAGTTTAATATCCTAGAAATATTTAGGAAATATTACCGTATTTTTACCGAATATGAAAAAAAATCGTTGAGCCCCATTTTAAAATAACTCGACATTTGTTGTTGTTTGATCAATTTATGTGATTCTTTCGAAAGGAACAAGTAACAAGGAAAGTTTTCTCTGATACAAACTTTTAATTTTGCGTTCAAAAAAAGTTCCCGTCTGATTAATATTGATTGAATTTTCCCTCTCTTTTATATTTTGAAAATTGTTTCAAAGACATCAGTTTTTTTTTAATTCTACAAATTTCCGAACAATTTAAAAAGAAGAATGTTCTAGCATAAAAATAGTTCTGAAGTGATGGCATCGTTAAATCTTTTTCTTTTCGAATAATATCTTGTCCCCTATACAACTTTTTTGTGGAATTCTTTTTACAAATTGAATAATCAAATTATTGTAACTGTCTCATTTCAGTGCAAAAACATTAGAAATATATAAAGTAACCATAAAGGATTTATAAATCTATAATAAAGTTCCACAAAAAGCTGCCTTCTATTAGAAACTATAACTGATGTTCTGTAAGAGCTAGAATCAAGTATTTTTTTAGTCTTAAAAATAATTTAACCTGCTTTAATTAATTTAAATGGAACTTCTATGTAGGCTATATAGGGAATACGATATTATTTGAAAAGAAAAATATTAAACGTTTTGTTTACTAAAAAATCTCTTTAAGACGTCATAACTTCAGAACTATTCATGCAATAACATTCTTTTTTTTTAAATTAATCTTTTAAATTAATTGTTAAAAAAAATCTGATGTCTTTCACACATTCTTCAAAAAACCAAAAGGCAGGGGAAAGTCAATCAATATTAATCAGTTGTTCATTTTTTTTGGACGCAAAATTAAACGTTTTTATTACCAAAATTTACTTATTACTTGTTCCTTTCGAAAAAATCACATAAATTAATCCAATTTTTTTCATATTCGGTTAAAATACTCAGGAGGCATCCCCAAAACATAATTTCTAGGCTACAAACTTTAGCCTGCTCTTTTAAGTGTTACTTGGTTCTGAGGAAGTTTGATGGGGGTACATTTTTATCTAAATTGTTATAGAAGCACAATCTAAAAACACTTGATCTTCGACATTTGGACACTTTAACTTCTGTATGTATAAGTTAAATATTAACTTGAGGTGTGGATAATTTTAAATTCTTATAGAGAGGAAGAAAGCACATAATCTCGATATGCATCAACACCTGTTCGTTCACAGATAACTTGCTTCACAAAATGTAAATTATGACAGAAACACAATCTAAAAACACTTGAACTTGTCAAAATTGTCACTTTGACACTTGGATGTCCAAACTAGGGATGAGCCCGAGATGTGGACAGTTTGAATTTCTGGAGACTAGTGAAAGCCTTTCGCCGACGGTAAAAAGACGATTGACATCCGTCCGACGCGCGAAGGTATGCAGCGGGGTGTTTTCCGAAAAGTGAAACTTTTATGATTCGCAACCGTCCTCCGTAAAAAGTTTACTGGAAAAACTCCTTTTTGAGAAAGTGTCCTTGGGATCCGTAGAAAATAGAAAAGAAAGCTGCTCATAAAGTTATTTCCTGACTTGTGCACTTAAAAAACGATTTGGCTGAATCCACGCCACTTTGTTTGGTTCAATCATAGTGTATGGTTATTATATGGAAAAACAAAATATTTAGTTCACCCTACAAATTTGATTGGGTGAATCAAATACTTTGTTGAATCAACCAAAGTTTGTTTGATTTAATCGAATTTTCCTGTATATTCAAGAAAACTGTTTGGTTCAAGAATATTTATTTTATGAGTGTGACAAACTCAACTGGTCACTCAATATAACACTTATAATAATCGCATACAAAATATTACTAACGGATGTGCGATTTAAAAAAAGAAACTGATTTGGAAGAATATTTTAAAAGTCAATTTTTTCAATAAAAACATTTACTTAAGAAAGAATAACAATAAATAAAACTGACAAGACTATTTTTTGTCCTGAGGATTAGAATTGGAAGATTTTATAAACTGGAAAAAACACATCGCCTCAACTTAAATTCACTTTTACTAACTTCTTAGTGGCCTTCAATTTCAAGTAGTTCTTCGCTTTCCTAATTCAAAACTGTTCAATATTTATTTAACGATACATTTTGAAGGCTTCCTTTTAGAAATACAGAATATTTCAATTTTAGAAGGAATTTTAAGGATAAAAATAAAAAAATGGACCAAAACTTTTCCCGAGAAAATTACACTCTTTTTAAAAATAATACCTTGTTTTTAATTTAAGGATTTTAATAATATTGATAGAAAAGCTAGGATAATATTTTGGATAATTGATGGAAATTAATGTCGTAATATCAGAATTATTATACATAATTTTTTCACAATATATACACAATGAAACCGTTGCATTTTTGCTAAAAAAATACCAATTTCCGACGAAAAATATTAACATAACCTATTACTGTTCAAATTTGGTAAATATTATTTGTAATCTAATGATATTTTATTACAATAGCAATTTAAGACGAAAAACAGTAACATAAAATTGTTATAAATTGTAAATTTTCTTTTAAACATAATGTTTTTTATTTAAAATCGCCAATTTCTGATGCAGAACGTTAACATAACCTAAAATTGTTAAAAAGTTGTAAATCTTCTTTAAAATATAATTTTCCCCTCAAAAGTACCAAATTTCGACGAAAAACACTAACATATTTCAAAATTGTTAAAAGATTCTAAATCTGTTGTTCAAGTTATACTATATTATAGTAATGTCTTTTGGTTGAAAATACAAATTTTCTATCTAAACGTAACCTAAAATTGTTAAAATTATTAATCTTCTTGTAAATCTAGCGTTTTTTGCATAACCATTTCAATTTCTAAAGAAAGACATAAACACAATCCGAAATTGTTCAAGATTGTAAATTTTACTTTTTCTAATGAAATCACTGAAATTAAATCTAATGATTAATCGCTTTAAACAATTTTAGGTGAAACACACTAACATAACCTAACGTTGTTGAAAAATTGTAAATATTTTTTTGAATCTAATAATTTTTTATTAAAAATACCAATAATTTCCGAAGAAAAACACTAACTTAATATTACAAAAAATTGTTCAGAATTTTAAATCTTCTTAAAAATCTGATTATTTTGTTTTAAATAACCGATTTCCTGCGAAATCTTGTTCAAACTATAAGGATGTTTCTTTTAAAATACAAATTTTAGGTGTAAAAGGCTAACATAACCTAAACCTACAAAAGTTGTGAATTCTCCTTGAAATCTGTTTTTTTTTTTGTATTAAATTGAAAATACAAATTTCTGACGACAATCACTAAAATGATCCAAGATTGTTAAAAGATTCAAAATCTTCTTTAAATTATAATGACATTTTTTTTTAAATACCAATTATTTGTGTATAACGGCATAACGCTAACATGACCTAACATTGTTAAAATTTGTGAATCTTTTAAGAAATATATTTTTTTATTATTAAAAACACCAATTTCCAACAAAAAACACTAACCGAATCCAAAATTGTTAAAAGATTCTAAATCTTGTTCAAATCGTAATGATCTTTGTTTTAAAATACCAATTTTTGTGTATAAAGCGTAAATCGTAACCTAAAATTGTTAGGAAATTATTAACCTTTAAAATCTAATGATTAAAAAAAGACGATTTTCTGTAAAAAAAACCGTAAATATAATCTGAAACCGTTCAAAAATTGAAAAATTTGTTCAAACTATAATTATTTTTCTTTTCAAATGCCAATTTTTGCTGTGAAACGGTAACATAACCTAAAATTGTTGAAACTTATGAATCTTTTTTAAAATATATTTTTTCATTGCAAATATTAATTTTCGATGAAAATCACTAACGTAATTAAAAATTGTTAAAACATTCTAAATCTAGGTCAAATTATATTGATTTTTGTTATGAAATACCAATTTTTTGCGTAAAGCGCGGACGTAATCTACAATTGTTAAAAAAATTATGAAAATTGGAAATTTTAGGGTTTTTTCCAAAAAAATACAAGTTTTTTCTTTTAAACTTTTATAACTTTTGACCCAATTCAGATATTTAAATTTTCTTTCCTGACTCTGGTGACAGTTTTTTAAAAATATTAAAAGTAGATTTTCTCAAAAACATCACATTTTTTTGCTAATTTTATTTTCCGAAAATAAGTGTGAATTCGGAAAATTAACAAAATGTTGAAAAAATGGCCGCAGTTTTTCCGAAAATATTACAAACAATGACAGATTTAACAAAATACTAAAGAAAAAGTTTGCTTGTTTTAAAAATTCTAAAAAAAATACCTCTCAATCTTTTATGAAATCTTACATCGTTTGCGGAAAAATATCAAAATTACATTTTTCGAAAGAGAACCCGGCACGATTTCATTAGAATCTTAGGTTATCACAATTTTAAAAATCAAAATTACTTCTTATTTAGAAGAAAAATGGATCCAAAAATGAGGAGTAATTTTGATTTTCAAAATTTTAATAATCTAAGTCTCTAAGAAAAAGTTCTAAGCTTCTGTAAATTCGCAAAAAAATGTTTTTTCTCAAAACGGAAATATATATGTCTCGCCTTATTTTCTTTGAAAAAACAACATATGCGTATTACTGAGTGGCATTCTAGTTTGAAATAATGTAATTGAAAAAAAAATGTTTTTCTTTTAAAAAAAAAACATTTATTTTATTTTGATAAGTGAACAATATCTACCTTATTCATTGACACAAATAATTTGTTAGGTATAATTTATTTGATTTAAACAAAGGATTTGCATTTATTAAATCTAATTGATTCCATAAACAATTTGTTTGAAAATATGTTTAAAGTGAACAAAACTGAATTTAACCAAGAAATAACCATTTTTTTCGGTGCATTTTTAAAATAAGCAAGAGAATACATTTTTCATTGAAACATTTATTTTATTTAAAAATTTAGCCTGAAGAAACAAATTGAAAAAGGGTTAATAATAATTTACAAAATTTGATTTTTATAATGAAATACAAATTAGTGTTTAAATAACGCGTTGCTAATATTGTAATTGATACCAATTATTTAATTTTGAAATATCAAAGAATTTAAATTTTTTAAACGTTTCCAATTTTCAACTTTTTTTAAAACCTTTAATTTGAAAATTTTGCAAGATAATAAAAACTCTATTTCATATAATTTGCATAAAAATTACTGAGTTGAAGAAGTTTCAGTATTATAAAAATTTCAACAAATTTGCATCCAATTTGGAACCAAACATTTAAATTTCTAACATTCATAGGGTTATGAATATTTTTATTATAAAATTTAGTATTTGAATGTATTCAAATATTTTAAATTTCAAAGAATTCAAACTATATAAATGAATTATATTAAAACGTTATATTGTTTTAACATTTCGACTGTTATTATAGAATTTTGACAAGTATTTAATAATCAGAGATATTATTAACGAAATAAAAAAATATTTTACTATTGCTACAAACCTACCTTTTTCTGTTAAATAGTTTTATTTGTTTATAAAATAAATAAAAATATATATTTTAGATGATTTTCTTAACAATTTATCTACTATTTTTATATATAATCCGAGTGTAAATTAAACGGTGCTAATTCCATAGGTACATTAATTTTTTAATGTAAAAAAAATTAATAAATTTACTCAATCGGTTGTAAATAATTGTTAATCTAGAAAGGTTTTTTGCTTCTCCTGCAAAATTAGCTTCATTAGACTTAGCACCGTTTAACTTATCCCGCTTCAATTTTTCACTATAAGTGCTAATTTAATTTTTGAATTTTGAACGATTTTTGATTACAAATTTTTCTGATAACAAATATTTTTCCCATGTTTGATTACAGATCCAAAATCGTGAATTTCATGAATTTACATTTTTTCTTCAAATATATATTCTCTCAAACAAACATGTATGCCGGGAATTACAAAGTACATTTAATTAAAATATTCCACTTGTACTTTGCATTTTGAGTTCATGAATTATTTTTCTAGTGAAGAAATTTCTTTTAAATTCTTAAAATTATTCATGCTAGTCTTTGAAATCTTGCTTCAGCACCATCAGTCACTTTAGAGACCAGGCCAGAGATTGTCAAAAAATAAAAGGGACCCTGAGTTAATGACCGGGTGGGGGGGGGGGGGTGGTTAAGAAGATCATATAAACACATTCACACATGCACACACACACACCCCCATATATATATACAATAAATTAAGTTATATAAAAAAACTTTGGAAAACCTACAGAATTCTTTGACATCCCTTGAAATTTGTTAAATTCTTTGGAATCTTTTAAAATAATGAAACGACTGAATTGAATTCAAAGTTGTTTGAATTTAAAGTAACAATAATTAAAAAAAATATATTTTTGAACGAATTTTTTTTCAATTATTGTTAATCTAATTTTAAACAATAATTTCAGAAACTTTAAACATTGAAAATTTTTTTTTATAAATATATTTGATTATTATATTTTTAATACATAAATAATATGTATAAGAAAAAATTATTTATTGTTTGAATTCGAGAATTTTATAATTAGGGAATTTTCTATTTCGGGTATTTTATAATTCAGCAATTTCCTGTCGGGAATTTCCGAATTCAGTAACATTGTAAACTGTCGGGAATTTTATTATTCGGAAATTTTATCATTCGGGAAGTTTCCAGTATCGGGAATTTTATTTTGAGGGATTTTTCAATTCCTTCATATTTCACGAATTGATTGCAATAATCCTTGAAATAAAATGTATTTTATTCCCTAAAGTTTTTTAGAAAGTCAAAATCCCTTAAAATCCATTAAAATATTTGAAAATCGTAAAAATTCATTAAAATAGATAGTAATTATTCGAAATAAAATTTATTTTATTCCTTAAAGTTCTCTAGAAATTCGTTGATATCCCTTAAAATCCCTTGAAATTTCATTTATGTTCCAAAATTCTCTAGAAACCCCTAATAACGAAGCTTTAAATCTTTGGAAATCCCAGAAAATTCTTTAAAATCCATTGAAATTTTTGAAAATGTTTTGAAATCTGTTAAAATAGCCTAAAAATTTTTTAATCTTTAAAAACCTTGTTAATTCTTTGACATAATTGATTTTTTAAAATAAAATCCATTAAATCTTTTTAAATTCTTTGAAATACCTTGAAATCTTTGGAAATCCTGCAAAATTAATTTACATTCCTTAAAAATTTTGAATGTTCTTAAAATACTTTTGAATCTTTTGAAATAACTTGAAATTTTTTAAATGTCAGAAATTTGATAAATTTTGACATTCCTCGCAATTTTTCAAACCTGTATAAATCCCTTGAAATAATTTGAAATCCAACGTGAGGTAAATAGATCAAATTGAATTTTCAAACCATAAAAGTTGAATTTTCGACCAAAAAAGATGAATAACAAAAAATTTGAACTTTCAAAACAATAATTCAACTTTCGACAAAAGAGTTGAATTTTTTACCAAATAGCTGAATTTTTAATTTACAAAGATAAATTTTTAACCAAGAAAACTAACTTTCCACCAAAAGACGAATTTTCATCAAAGTACACGAATTTTCAACCAAATAGTTGAATTTTCAACTAAAAAATATAAGTTTTCAACCAAAAATGGAAGAGTTAAATTTGCAGTTGAATAACTGATTTAAAAAAAAACGAATTATCAACCAGTTGAAATCAACTAAAAAAGATGAATTTTCAAACAAAATAGTTGAAGCCTCAAACAAAATGATGAGTTTTTATCAAAAAAGGTTAATTTTCTACCCAGATAGACGAATTATTAACAAAATATTTAAGCTTTCATGCTAAGAAGCCGAACTTTTCAGAAAAAAGTTGACTTCTAGGCCGGAAAAGAAGATTTTTCAACAAGAAGTTTAATTTTCAATAATGAATTTTGAACGCAATAAAAAATTAATTTCCTACCAAAAATGTGATCGTTAAATTTTCGGTTTAAGAAACTAATTTCAAACACCAAAAAAACGTATTTTCATCTAGATGAATTAAACTAAAAAAGACATGGATTTTCTACCAAATAGTTAACTTTTCAACTTACAAGATAAAATTTTTTAAACAAAACTGAAATAGCTATATTTTTAAATAAATACATGAATTTTTAACAAGACAATATTTTTATTTTAAACTTAAAAACATTTGAATTCATTCAAAAAGACCAATTTGCAAAAAAAATGGAATATTTAGATTTTTAGTCCAGCAAATGAATTCTCAACAAAAAAAAAATCGAATTTTTAGCAAAGTAGTTAAATTTTCAACAAAAGAGATGAATTTTCAACTAAAATAATGAATCTGCGAAAAAAATTAAATTTTCAAGAAAAGAGTTCAGGACTCAAACAAAGAGTTGCAATTTCAACAACAACAAAAATTTTTTAACCAAGAAAATTAATTTTCTAAAAAAAGATGAATCATCGTCAAAATTCATGGACGTTTAGCCAAGTACTTCAATTTTCAACTTAAGAAGCTGTATTTTCAACCGAATTGTTGAATTTTAAACTAAAAAAGATACATTTCAAGGAACGACTGAAAAATCACAAAAAATAAAATTCCCGAATAATAAAATCTTTGAATAATAAAATTTCCGAATAATATAATTCCCGAATTGGAAAATTCCCGAATTATACAATTTTCCAATAATATGATTCCTGAACAGTTTATAATATTACCGAATTTGAAAATTCCCGATTAATAACATTAGCGCAATTTTAAATATTACCAAATTTGAAATATTCCCGAATAATGAAATTCCCAACAGAAAATTTCCGAATTATAATATATCCGAACTAGAAAATGTCTGAATATAAACAATAACAAAAATATATAGTATAATGTTCATTGTAATAATTTAATTAATTTCATGAATAAAAAAACTAATTGTTCAAATTCTGGAATTTTATAATTGGGGATTTTTCTAGGTCGGATATTTTATAATTCGGCAATTATTTCTGTCGAAAATTCTAATATTCGTGAATGTTCAAATTCGGTAATTTTCTAAACTCTCGTGAATTTCATAATTCGGGAATTTTCCAATTAGGGAATTTCACAGTGCCGGAATTTTTATTCTTCGGGATTTTTCAGTCGTCCCCATTTTCATCCAAAAATGGAATATTTAAATTTGCAGATAAAAAAAAATGTATACCAAAAATGAAACGAATTTTTAACAAAATAGTTCAATTATCAGCCCAAGAAATAAATCTCGAACCAAAAAACGAATTAATTTTTAACAAAGTAGTTCAACTTTCAAGTAAGTGGTTGAATTGTTGAAAAAAGAATATGACTTTTTAACAAAATAGTTGGATTTTCTTGTTTTTTTTTTCTATTAATTCAGTTCAAATTCAAGCGAAAAAACGAGAAGAGGGGGAAGTTTCTTAAAAACAGGGAAAAAATAGAATTCTTAAAAAAGCGGAAAAGAGTTTATGTATGGTCCCTAATCTGGTAATTTAATCTGCCCTCCAGGTTAATCTGCAATTAAAATTAAATTAAAAGTATTTTCTTACTATAGTATCAAATAGTTTAAACTCATTATTCATTGTTCGATTAACGGTTATGAAAAATTCAATTTACACTTATTTAAAAATAGGAGGGAGTGTCAAATTCGATGCCACAAGACATTTTGAAAACTGTTAAACTCAACAAATTTAGAAAAAAAATGTAATGCGTTCAAATTCTAAAAAATGAGTGGGAGACCCGCCTCCATGGCCTGCTAGAGTCTTGAAACGAATAATTCTTACGGATAAAATGTTGAAGGAGTGCAAAAAATATGGTTTGACATCAGGTAGGCAAAAGAGATTACATATCTCATTAAGGGATACTTATCCGATTTTTGAGCGTAGAAATGGCCGTGCGGACTACAGAATCGACCCTAATAAGTTAAAGGTTCTATCTCGCGGCATATCTCGAAACAAGCTCGCGCTGTATTCCAATTAAATCCGAGAAGCAAAACGATTGCTCTTCGCGGAAGAAAGCCAGCCTATGGAGTTTCGCGGCCTTGAATATAGCCAGAGGATCTCTCCTTTGTCGATCGAATCAACGTCCCATAAACTATTTCTCCATGAGAATTGGTTCCAATTTAATTCTTCTTCCGAGAATTTCATTCCATGCATTACAATCCAGCTAAAGGTCGACTCTATTAGTATGATTATTTCTATGTCAAAGATTCACCCTCAAAAGTAGGTTGAGCAAAGTAAATTTCATCTTTAGTTCATTCCCCAACATTAGTAACAGCAGCAATTTATTTATTACTTCAGTATTATAAAACACAGTGATCGTCTGAGGTATTTAGGTTTGTCTTGACTGACGAAAAATTTTGAGTAGGCTACTCTATTGTTTTTGACCCGTAGAATCCGAAAATGAAGGTCCCAAAATCGTAGCTGCTCCCCTTTCCAAGATATAATCGAAAAATATCATTTTTTATTATTTTTATAAAAAATGATGCAGTAAAATGGGAAAATAAAGTTTAATTTGTCATCTTGACACAAATAGTAATCATTGTTATTGAATAATAATGTATTCAATTAATATTGTTTAGAAACTAAATAAATGTACGTGATTGCTAACGGACATGTATTATAAACTATCTATCTGATAATCTTTTTTCTATATTATAAACTATTTTATAAACTGCTATATTATAAACTATCAGTAATAATAATACTAATAATGTTACGTATTTTTGAAGCTATTTATCAAACATAAGTAATATATTTATTATTATATTGGTTATACATTATGTTCCAATTTATTCAATCATATAACTGTACACAAAATAAATACATGACAAACAATGGAATTGTTTGGGGCTGAAATATATTGTTTTCCAAGGTCAAATATGGGACACGTATTTTTCGTTTTTGATCAACAATTTATTTTACGAACTTGAG
>CAKNWT010286059.1:0-14721 GCA_932066315.1 Andricus coriarius | reverse complement strand
TCTTTTAAATTCTTTGGAATTCTCTTCAATTTCTTTAATTTACCAGAATTCTTCTAAAGTAACTCAATTCTTATTAGTTCAATGGATTTTTCAAAAATGTTTTTAAAATTTGTATTTAAGTGATCCTAAATTCTTTTAACCTCGCCTTGAATTCTTAAGCATTTCATCAAATTCTTTTGAATCCCCTTGAACTTTTCTAAGCTCAATTCAAATTAAGTTTATTCATATTCTTAAATTGCTTTCAAACCATTAGCACTTTTTTCATTTACTTCGAATTTTTAGGAATTTCATCGAATTCTTCTCTTTTACCTTAAATCCTTCAAATTCATTCCAATTTTACGGTAATCAATGGACTTTTTTTATTTTTTAAATATTTTTCCAATTTATTTGAATTCTTTTAAATGTTACTTGAAATGTTCTCAAATGTTATGAATTTATCCTGAATTTATTACCCTTTGAGCGTGAAAAAAGTACCCTATGAGCTTGACAAAAAGTACCCTTTGGTCCCTATATTTTATCCCATAGGGACTGTGAGGCCTGCGTTCATTTTCGTGTCCTTTTTTAATTTTGTAAATGCTATAACTCTCATACCTTTCCTTTTATATCAAACATTTTGAAAATGCTCTAACTTCTTGAATTTCTATCCAAATTGGCTGGTTCACAAACTCGTCCTTTCTTTTTAGGCCTTAAAACAGAGTGCAAAAGGGCAATCCAGTCCGACAATTGTTCACAGACGACGACAACAGGCAGACCCCGAAGTAATAGTATATTATGCACCTAGGGGGAGAAAAAGTACCTCTCCCCCTTGGTGCATACGATATTTTTTATAACAAATGGATGATTTCAGACATTTCTAGAAATACCGTTTGAAAATCGCGGGCATATATCAGAGTCAGACATACCAATCGCCATCAACGAGATGAATGCTCAAACTTCAGCGCCATCACCGTCGTAACTGTGAAGCAAATCTGTCGATTGCACGAATTACTCTTGGAGAAACTTTTGACAAAGCTTGCTGATCGCAAACATATCGTAAACATATATGAACATGATTATGTTTATGAAAACATCAGCTCTACTTTTTGCATTGAATATAGTTACAAACTTATTACTTATGGAATAAAAAAGAGTTTCGTTTTCAAAAATATCTACCTGACAATAAAAAAAATCAGCGTAGTTAATAATTTCATATTTGATTCACCTCGGTGAATTTGCTGTCAAAATTACCTGCTTTCCATTTTTTCAATTGCAAGTAATTTTGACAGCAACTTCGAAAAAAGAGAATAATTTGCGGTCAATAATTTTCTCTCTCCAAGAAATTGCATTACAGTATTTTTGCCAGCAAATTCAAAACTAGTTCGTGATGTCAATAATTTTCTCTTGTGTTCAATCTTCAAATCATGTAACCAAAAAATTGAAAATGATCACAATCCATTGATTTTGCTTCGTAAATCTGTTGGCAAAAGTACACGTTTACAATCTAGCGGTGTAGAACTGAGGCTTTCCCACTCTTTGAATCGTAGTATACACAAAACCAGTGACCTATTCTTTCGTTTCCCGTAAATAAAATTTGAATGTGCTTCTGATTAGGATGCATTTCTTTGACATATTTTTTCTGTAGGCATTTATTTGCCCTCATACACGCAGAAAAAAGAAATGTTATATTTACTTGTCAAAAAATGTAGCGTGTTTCTTGTAACCGTAACAGTAAAAACTGCTCTTAATGAGGGTTTGAAAATGTCAAAATCACTTAGCATTTCGTAAATGTCACAGTGAAGTTAAGGTGAATTAAAAGGCAATCCTTTAGTAAATTACACCTCTATTCCCTAGTATTAAATACTGTAAGATATGTGAAATTCACTGAACCGAGATTACAATAGTGGTGCAGTGATCATTGCAGAAGTATCGGTACATGTTACTGATCCGATCCGCGCGGACCGCTTTTCACCCTAGAGGACAAGCCCCCCCCCCAAAAAAAGTTTCCGTTTCCAGAAAAAGAAAATCCCGAATTTCCTTTTTTTCGAAATTCGAATATTAACACGTGCCAGCGGGCACTTCAAAATCCCATTTGATTAACATGGGGAAATTTTGGATTTTCGAAAAATTGAACTCATGTTCCAGGGTTTGATCGAAACGTGCCAAGTTTTCTAGGGATTGAAGAGGAGTACCTATAAAATAAAACCATATTAATAACATTCATTTTTAACCCACCCTTACCACCCCACAACGCCCCAAATATGACCCAAAAATAAAAAAACTATATTTTTACGTATTATTGTTACCTTGTAGCAATTGCCGTCGTCTTTTTCATACAAATAATTACTAATGGACAATTTAAATATTTTCCATGACTTTTTAAACAAATTTTTAATTGTTTAAACAAATGTAACTTATTTAAACAATGATTTATTCCCAACAAATGTAAAAAATAATCGTAGTTTCTGATTGAAATGTAATAGTTTGTCATTGTTTGGAAAAGTAAATTTAAAAAAAAATATTATGTAATAATTTAAACAATTACTTATTGTTTATTCTCAACATTTCTAAAAATTGACACAGAGATATCCAGTTTTTTTCTCAAATTGGTATCCTATGCTAAATTTGGTTGAATAATTAAATACTTTTGATACATATCTTCTAATGTTCAATAAATTTCTATTTGCTTAAACGATTTTGATTTTTTTAAGCAGTTTTTTTTCGAAAACATAAAAAAAATGGAATGAAATAAAATACATATAATTATTTTTCTGACTGTATAGTGTATAGAAATAATATATCACTTTTCTCAAAATACTTTTAAAATCGTATTTTCTGAATTAAACATAATATTAAATGATTTCGAGAAGTAATAAATTCTGCTAAGAACTTTATGTTATTGTTTGTACAATTATTTATAGTTTTTTTTTTTTCAAATTTCCTCTAAATTGAGTATGGATGGTTTACATCCTTTTTGGCGCATCATTTAATAAAGCATAAAAGTCATAATAAAATTTAAATGGTAAAAATGTATTTCTTATTGCATTCTTCGTATTTTTGAACAAATAAATATTGTTCAAACAATGAAACCAAATTTGACGACGTCTTTACGACATCGTTACGACATCTTTACGACAGCTTTACGACATCCTATGTCCATATCGTTAAGGTGTCTTTATGATATCATGAAGACATCGTCAGATCGTACGACGTCTTTACGATATCGTAAAGACACCTTAACGACATGGACATAGGATGTCGTAAAGTTGTCGTAAATATGTCGTAACGATGTTGTAAAGACGTCGCCGAATTTGGTGCCCGCTGGGATGTTTAATTCATAATATACGATTTAAAAAATATTGTTGGAAAAATAATTGTTTAAACAAATTATATTTGCTTAAACAATTGAAAAATGGTTAATATATTCTTTCTATAAACTATACAGTCAGAAAAATAATTATATGTATTTTATTTCATTTCCTTTTCTTAAAGTTTTGGAAAAAAACTGCTTAAGCAAATCAAAATTGTTTAAACAAATAGAAATTTATTAAACATTAAAAGATATGTATCATAATTATATAATTTTTCAACAAAAAGTAACATGCGATACCAATTTGAGATAAAAACTGGACAACTCTGGGTCAATTTTTAGAAATGTTGAGAATAAACAATAAGTAATTGTTTAAATAATTACATAATGTTTTTTGAAAAATTTACTTCTTTAAAGAATGACAAACTATTACATTTCAATCAGAAAATACGATAATTTTTCACATTTTTTGGGAATAAATCATTGTTTAAATAAGTCAAATTTGTTTAAACAATTAAAAATTGTTTAAGGAGACATGGCAAATATTTAAATTGTACATTATTAATTATTTGTATGAAAAAGATGACCGCAATTGCTACAAAGTAACAATAATACGTAAAAATGTACTTTTTTTATTTCTGGTTCATGTTTGGGGCGCTGTGGGGAGGGGGGGGGGGGAAGGGGGGGGTAAAAATGAAATTTATTAGTATAGTTTCATTTCATAGGTACTCCTCTTCAATTTCTACAAAACTTGGCACGTTTCGATCAAACCCTGGAACATGAGTTTAATTTTTCTAAAATCCAAAATTTCCCCATGTTAATCAAATGGGGTTTTGAAGTGCCCGGTGGAACATCCTAATGTTCGAATTTCGAAATAAAAAAAAAATTCGGGATTTTCTTTCTCCGGTAATGGAAATAAAATTTTGCAATGCATTTTTGGACCACCCTAATGTCCAATTTACTTCAACCAATGAATCCAAAGCAATTATGATGTCCAATTTACTTCAACCAATAATTCCAAAGCAATAATTATGTCCAATTTACTTCAACCAATAATTAAAAAACAATAATATTGTCCAATTAACTTCAGCCAAATACAATCAATTCCAAAAAACCAAACACATTTTTTTCAAAAAATGAGTCATAAAAGCATCAATAATTCCAAAGCATTATTAACAAAATTATATACAATTAATAAAAACCATGTATAAAAGTACATATTTCTCCATATTAATAAATACAATAATTATTGTAATAATTGTAGAATTAAATTTTTTTATTTAGAGTAAATAATGTTACAATAAAATATAAGGACGTTGATAATAATCAGTAGTGTCGGAAAAAATATTGAAGTAAAATTAAACTAAAGTTATTGATGAATGATTCTGCGTTGCTTGAATCTTCAATTAAATGTGTGTTTTCTCCTTGTGAGTGCTATTCAAATTGACGCGCCGTTCAAAGTAATGGAGCGATGGTGAGGGGAGCCAGGAATCTGGCTGGTCAGATCCATTCGTTTAAGCACTTTTGAACTATCAAAGCGCATTGGTTTGCAATGATGGCCATGCATCCAGACAAAGATTGGGTGGCTCTGACGTAGCAGGCAAGAGTTTATAAATTTTTAAATTATGAATTGCATTTACTTAAAATTTACTGCAGGACTTATGTGAAAATGAAATATTTACGTTATGTGATAAGTTTTATTTTGTATTTAGTCTAGTCTTAGTACTTACTTAAGTCTACTTATTAAATTTATAGCAAATGCAAGTTAAAATTTTACGATTCAAACTCTAGGCACTTTTAGAGCCGCTAAACGGATCTTGCAGACCCTACAATTGGACACTCAAAAGGCATGATGAAATCGGTCTATTTACTTTACCTTCAGCAGAAGTAAAATAATCTACCAACGAGATCAAACTGTGAAGCAATCACCCAGGAATTCTAAGAACTTCTGAATTGTCTTTCACATCAATTGCCTTTGTAGTTCATTGATTTATTCACTGGTCTGCATACTTCTACTGTTATCGACTGCAGGAAAAACCATCAACAGATAAGCAAGAACTCGCTTGTACCATACGCTCCGCTCGGGTCTTAGAAGCAGGAACCATAAGAAACACAGTAGATGTGAATGCCTCAAAATTGTAACCCCTTACCCTCGAGGCCCACAAACTCAGTGCCGTGAACAGTAAAATCAGTTTGAGAACATACCACAAATTAAAACCGGCCTTAATAATCCAACATGGCGCAAAGCATGCAGCTATTGCAATATTTTATATAGGATACGAGTGTATACATATTCCTAATAATCTGAAACATAAACAATAACAAAGTCAAAACTAATTTTATGGAACATGAATACACACGTATGTCTGAATTAAAGTAATAAGTTACCGATAGAATGTCATACGACAGTTTACTATTATAGTATAACCCACTTAGTGGAAAAACATGCGCATAGTCAGACAAGATTGTAACCGAAAGTGTCTGACTAGAGATATCGCCTATAGCTAAGCTAACATATAAAATCCAAACTCCTGAAAGGTCGAGAGATGACATACGCGATCACAGCATGAGTCACCAGCATGAATCGTCCAACATTTTAATAAGGAAATTCCCGCTTATCAAATAACTTCTTGCTGATCTAGAGAACAGACATCCGATCACCGAAAGTCTCGGTGGACGGAACATAAATATGCTTAATTCGAGTAACCCAAAACGCTTTGGAAAATAATGATTTAAAACTACAATTACACAAATACGTGCCTTTACCGAATTTTGTCGCAAGTACGTGCCTTTACCCAATTTTGTCGCAAGTACGTGACTTTACTCACTTTAGTCGCAAGTACGTGACTTTACTCACTTTAGTCGCAAGTACGTGCCTTTACCCACTTTTGTCACAAGTACGTGACTTTTGCGAACTCCAAGGTGTATATAAACCCCAGCGCACCCCTTGTCAATTGTCTTACGTTCTCGGCAGTCATACTGTTCACTTCGGTTTACGGGTAACGAATAGTTTTGACAAAGTAACCGCTTCTATCTCATTGGGACCGAAGAAAGCCTCTGACTAAGTCGCATATTCTAAAGTTCAAATTCAGAGTAGTTAACGTGATCAAGTCTTGAACTAAGTCCCTTCGACTGAGGCTTACGGTCGTCGCAGAGCAACTTTCCGAATAAAGTCCGCGGTGTTAACGTTCGCGAAAGGACTCATTATCGAATTACTTACGAGTTATTCAACTTATCATCGGGTAAAACTCCGTGGGTGTTTTACGTTATAAGCGGAGATCTGACCGACAAAGCAACATTCTCTCGCCCCTTCTTGCTAGAAAGGTACACGTAAGTTTTAATTTAGGTAACTATTTAACTCTGTTCTTATTCCTATAATAAAAGAATTGTTAAACCGACTATCTTGCAATTATTTAAATTATGAATTCTGACACAGTCCGCGTAGGGCTGATAAGTGACACACAAACGCACATTAAATAATTGGTCAGGTCTTACCACCCTGACATAATCAGCACACTGGTCTCTCTCGTTTCCTATTTTCCATACTACCCTCGCCTTTTGCTCGGGACGTGACAGCTGATTTGGTGGCAGCGGTGGGATTGTGACTTCCGTTTAAATTCAGTGTTTTATTAAAAAAATTAAATTCAGTGTAGTTTTAAGATAGCTAATTCATCGGCACTCGAGAGTATAAGTCCTTCTTAGATACGTTGCACGGTCACCTACGGGGCAAGGCAAAGTTCGAAGTGCATGATAGGCGTTGGTATACTTCGCGTACTCGCAAGCTCTCCCATAGTTAATAAACCTACGAAAACACCCTGCATTAACCTTGTATGTACTCCTTGTGGCAGGATTGTACAAGTAAGGGGTTGAAATCAACGTCATCGAAGATCATCAGTCAACGATCGCGTTTAACATCATTCCGCGAACTAACAATGATTCAAAACAAGTTTTAGTTTTGAATCCCACAATTAAAATTCGAAATTTCGTGAATAAACCACAACCGTGTGAAAAACCCATCTAACAGAGAATCAAGGTGTTAGAAAATTAATTAAATCCCAATTTTTAACTTTTTCGACATTCAAACAATCCGATTAATTTTAAAAAAATGTTCAATCTTTTTACGTTTGAAATATTTATAAACCTGTGTCTGATCATAAACTTGTCAAGCATTTAATTAGGTACAGGATTTTCATCAATTAATTGCATACTTCCCTTTATTTCAAAATTTGTACATTTTAGCAAAAACAAATCTCAATCCATTGTGAGTTTTCTTCTTTTTACGGATTAATCACCCCTAGATAGAATTTTTGCAATGGATTCACTCATCACAATCTTTTCAACTTTCGAGAAATTTTAAAGATTATAACTTGTATTCACAGTATAACTATAACTAGCCTCAGCACATCACTCTTTTATATCATTTTGCATTTTTTGTTAAACATGCTTCAGGCCATACGATGAATTGAATTATTATCATAATAGCTTAATGAATTCAGTGATAGCATGAACTATCTCTGCAGAAATATTCATAAAATGCGAACTGTTTTATTCGTTCTTTTCGAAGTCTGATTGTCTAACCTTTACTGCCTTTTTCTACTGAACAACGAAATCATACTGCTTGTCAGTGATAAACGCACAGGTACGTTTAGACATTTAACTTTCATTTTTAACGAACCTTATTGTGTCTATAAACACAATTTTTAATTCACTTTTGAAACAGAAGTCAAATTTTCGGACAAAAGTCAAAAACTGTATAACAGACATTGAATCCAATCTGAGTTCTCCGTCACGGATTGATAATCCGTAAACGGAGCTCTTATATTGGACTCATTTGTTATAATCCGTTCAAATTTTAACGATTTATCTTACACTTTTTAGAAGCTTCAAGCGATCAAATTATCACCCTTCATTGATATTCATCATTCTTGAACTTCCCCTATAAATTCACCAGCATTTAAAATATATATATTACAAAATGCCTAACGATCCAAATCAAACTCAAGTCGCTATCGATATCAATCGCTCCCTTAGTGATTCAATGATGAAATATATGGCCGAATGTTTTGCCATACAGCAGGGGGTAATGAACATCCCCGCATATGATGGCAAAAACATGTCTGCCAGATATTCCATCCAGGATATCATAAATGGTCAATCTTTCGTGTCGGATAGTTGTGAAAAACAATACCTCTATGCAGTCTTAGCCCGATTAAAAAGTGCTGCAAGAGATAGCACTCACGGGAGGACCTTCGCAACAGTTAATGATTTAATTATACACTTAAAACAGCGATTTGCCCCCCGCAAAACTTATTCTTGGTACCTACACGAAATTTCGACTATTCGGATGAATAGAGAAGAAAATGTTAGCGAATTCTATGATCGAGTAATTCTACTCAAAACAGGAGCTCAAGCTACACTTGAGGATAAATATACCAATGTTGATCAACTTTTATCCCCTCTAAATGATTGTGCCCTTGAAGCTTTTAAACGCGGGTTATCTGATAATATAGCCGGCCTGGTGGAGGCACGTAATCCCCAGAACTTAGATTCCGCTCTTATACCCGTGCAGAAATATTGACGTGGGGCTAGTAGGGTTCTGGTCAGTTTCCCCTACTTCTGGTGTGGTTCTGGTTAGACAAACTGACTAGAGCCTGACAAGGGTGTAACGCTTTGACTCGCCAATACCCTATGTAGGGGAAACTAGTCAGGGCCTTTTCAGCTTTTCTAGTGAATGCCTTTTTAAAACTATAATTGTTTTAAGATTATAAATAAAAATTTCCTGCTTTTATAAAAACTTACTATTTGTAAAGAAAGACATTTTTTTGTTGAAGTTTTTTTCTGCCACCCTTCCAATCTTTGGTATGCGACAAAACAACGCTGATTGCGTCTAATACAGCTTTTTCTGAGACGTTTGTTTTCGTCTTTTTGTCGAAGTGTGCTTAACTATCGGCTTTTGTTGACAGAAATGAGTAAAATATGTTAATTGCAAATATTTGAGAACTAAATGCGATAAGTAAAAATTGTAATGTCTTATCATAATTTTAACTAAAGAGAAATAAATAATATTCGATTTGAATTTTGTGACATGTAAATAGTTTCTCTGATAGAATTCACATTTATAACATAATATACTTTTTAAAAATAAATTTTTCTACATTCTTACTTGTAACACACCGTTGAAAATCGTAGTTTTTCAATATTAACTTATCTCCAGATTGTTTCGCATTTTGCATTACCAGAAGCAAGATCCTAACCTCAAATATAATGTCAACGAATTTGGCAAGAGGGTATATTTTACAGATGTTATTTTCTTGTCGTAACTAGTATTATGGCCCAGAGGGTCACCCAATCACAATTGTTCTTATAATTATATATTAATTGATAATCATTACCTGAGAAATTATTCGATGAACGATCAGAATTGCTACAAAATCTGCAAAATTTGCTTCTCTTAAATTGGTCACTTTCATTCGAATCATTTTGCAGTTCTTCTCTAATTCGATGTTTCTTTACACCATCGCGAAGCCGTTCTCTAGCCTATCTCTTCTTATTCATGTTATCTCTTATAACTTAATAAGGTTCACATAGAAAAATATCTTAACTTGATACGAATACACGAATGCGGTTGACCAATATAGGTTATGAATACGAACGCCGATGCGAGCGCCGCCTAACGTTATAGTGTGGCATAACGAAAGTACATCTGGCGAATGCCCGACTTGTGGCTTTACCCAGAAACTCGGGTCAAAATCAAGTAATGGGAAATTATGTTATCATTTGTATATAAGTATAATCAAACTTTTTGCAAGCCGGAACAATCAGATCATATTTTGTTAGTAATTACACATAGTCCTATTATGTTGCCCGCTAAGCACCTTCTTATAATTTATTTCATTTTATTGAGAATAGAAAAACTGGCGAGGGCCTTGTCGGAACCCTATTATAAATGGGGCTAAATGGGGCAATTTCTGCACGGGTAATCGCGATTGAATACGAGGAAAGAGTGCAAAAAGGCGCCCAAACTCTTTCAAACTGTGATCGAGATTCAAGACATTATCAACCTCATTATTTAGATTCACTGGACCGTAGTTCAAGCCCCTGTGTCCGTTTCACGACAACTTCCGATTCACATAAAACCCCGTGTCACAGACGTTCTCATTCACTCGAATTTCCCGATTTCATAAATGGGAACAACCCTTCTTCCTCAGCAAATACAGACCATTTAAACTAAGAGTCTGTTCGTCGTACAGACGCAACGACAAGCATGGAGAAGTAGAAGCGTCATACAAGCGTATAATTCATGAGAACACACGGACAAATTTAGAAACAACATTTAATTTAAAATCCCCAGCAGTAGAATTTTCATCCCCTGCTTTCAATAAAACAAAAGTTTCCTTATTAATCGATACAGGAGCCGATATTAATATTATAAAATTAAATGCGCTAGACGAAGTATTATCAGTAAACGAAGATGAAAGTATAGACATAACAGAAATAACTCAAGAAAGAATTTCCACTATAGGCACAATAAAGCTACCTATAGAAAAATCCTTGGTAGTCTTTCACGTTGTCGATCCTGATATTCCTCTACACACAGATGGGATTCTAGGAAGGGAATACCTCCGACAAGAAAAGGCTAAAATTTCATGTTGGCATAATCATCTAGTAATTCATTCGAACCCTTTAAAACCTATTCCTTTTATTGATAAGGAGTCAAAAATCGCGCAGTATCAGATAGTCGATTATAAAGGAACAGAATCCAAACAAAAATTCAATATAAAAACCGTAGAAGAACTTGAACTAGATAGCGAAACGGAATTCGATCAAAAAATAAACTCCATTATAAACCGGGCTGCAAACGAACTAAATGAACTCGAAACTCAAGGAGTTAGAAATAAAGAAAGTGAAGAAAATAAATATGAAGATGCCCCAGAAAAAGTAAAACCTCCCTCAAACACTCTAAAATATCCATCAACTAACAATCTAGTTTCAATAAAACAAAAGAATGATGAATCACCACAAGCCATATTAATCCCATCACAAAAATCAACCGGAACCATAGCTAAGCCAGGGGCTTTAAAATTTGTAATAAATTACAAACCGCAATATGTGCCTCCGTCGCAAGCAGAGCGCGAGCTGGGTGCCAGGCGTAGCTGCTTTGACAAGTTGCGAGGGGATAATTTAAGGATAGGTTTACCCATTCTACCCGAAACACGATCCCAAAACACTTATAACGAAAAGGCTAGAAACATGGTACCATCAACATTTTTACCAACCTATTAATACCTATTTCTGTTGAATGAGTGACTTTGAATCAGTCTAATTAGATTATTGCATTTTCCGAAAATTCAAAATGTATGCATTTCTAAAACAGCTGAAATTTAAAACATTTCTTTTGCAAAATTTAAAATAAATCAATTTCTTTCGAGAGATCGATTAATTCAAGGGCACACTGATTTGATTCAGGAGATCGAGCTCATTGAATTGAACAAATGCACCAAGCTGGACCGTTTGAGTTCAAAGAAATTAATTGACTTGGATGTTTAGGAATTTTATTTTGTTAAAACAATATATTAAGGAGTTCGATTCTTTGAATTAAATAGAAAAAATGTGTCTGGTTCAAATAAGGGATCACTACTTTAGAGAAATAGATTCCTGCTACTGAACAATAGGACTCAAGGAACACTGTTGAAAAATTGTATTAACTTCAAAACAACAAAGCACAATTAAATTACTGCCTCAAGCTTATGAAATCGATATGAAGAACATGTTTTCCTAATTTTATATAAAATTATAATAATCATTCAAATAATTCCATTTCACATCAAATCTAAATTAATGTATTCTTCAGTGTTAAACATTTTTCAATTTTATTATACATGTATATTAATTTTACAACATGATGGTATATAAAAAATAATTTACGGTACATACAAATGACTTTACTCTCATGTATATTAAATTTAGATCAGATTTTAACAGTGTTAAAAATTAAAACCATTATACCTTCTATTAGTTAACCGAAAAGATAATTGACTTTTAAGTCAAAAGTTCAATTACGCCAAATGAATATCATCTCTTATCTCCGATTAACTGTACTCGTATCAAATTTCAACCAATCTTAGAAAAAGTTACGCTTTTATTACAAAAGCAATTGAATCAATTACCTCAACTGCAAATAATTGACAAGATCTAAAGAAATAAAAGCATTTTGACTTTTAAACAACTGCTATACCGACCTGCATATTATATTTAATATAAAATATACAAAATGGTATAGTTTAACTAAAATGAAAACATTATTTTTGAAAATATCTTCACATAAATTTGTATGCAGATTTTCTGAAAGTAAATGCATTGACTTGGTCCATATTGTTTTGTGTGTGGAATAAAAATTAATTATAGAAATTTTGAAGTCTAGCATTAAACCGCACTGTAAAATTTAACCAAAATTGGTACTGCCAGCTACACTAGCTCATATTTTCGAATTTTCTCAATGCATACCACATTTTAATTAAAGGAACGAGATCACAATCTTTAAAAACAAAAATAATCACTTTAGCCCTAATATTATCCAATTTTAGTAACGTTTTATACACTCATACACATGTGTATAGAAGTAAGAGTAGTAAAAAAATTCCGAATTACACGAAATATCAAAATTAGAGAACAATAAAAAATGTTGTTAATTAGATTCTGGGATGTGCAAAATTGCATGTAATCAAGCAACGTTGATGAAATTTCCTATTTTCCTAATCCCTACAATCAGTTGCAAAGTTCTCAAGAAAAACAGAAAAGTATTCACTCGTTCAGCTATTCAAGTGACGAGGGGTCTACACTACACAGGTCGCACCTTGTTTCGATGTCTATCAAAACGAGGACATTTTCATCGAGGACGATGAAGCATTCTAAGGAGGGAGGACGGAAAATAAAAATCCAAAACTTTTCCAGTCAACATTTTCGCTCCACGCGAAGAAACAAATATATGGAACCGGAACATGATATTGACATAGCATCATGCTGCATCATCCTAGCAATTGTACTCCTTAAGGCTGTTTCCACCGGAAGAAGAATCTCCAAAACTACACAGTTCAAAATGTTTGCAATTTTAATATAGATTTACTATACATTTGTATAGTCAATCTAAAAACTCGGTCTATGAAATATCAATTAAGAGACTGTATAGTAAATTTCACACACATGTATATTGATGAACTTTTAGAAAAGTCAGGTAACTTCACTTTCAATAAATTAAAAATAATTAAGGCAGTAATTTTCAATTCTAAACGATAAAGCATAATATTTTTTTCTAGTTAAACATAAATCATACTGGGTTTTAAGTGGAAAAGTTCAATTAAGCGAATTATTAAGACGTGGGTGTGATGAGCCCATTTACTACAAATCCACCTGAAAAACACTACCCGAATCGGGTAGGGTCACGCTTACCCCTAGAGGCTCGCCGAAAGGGAAATAGCTTAATGATATACATACATACATTAAGACACCTAACCTAAAAAAATCGGTACTAACGTTAAAATTTTGACATTTACAGTGAATTTTGAAGAAAATTCCACCCGTACGTTGCACTTTGATTATAAATAAGAATTTAATCGATGAATGTTAGTTTATTACTTTAGTTTTAAATGTTTGACCAGATTTGGGTGCATCAAAGAACTTTCAACTTTCACACACTGTGTTTTACTATACATGTATATTAATTCTACAAGATGATGGTATATTAAATTTACAACACGTATATGCATATTGCTTCCAATACATTTATAGTAAAATCGCTATAGAAATTTCTAACAGTGTAAGCAAAGGAACACTACACATCTAACTCCGTATGATGATGGCACCATCTCACCGTGGCTGCTCCTCATACGAAATTTAATCCTTTCGTGATAAGATCTCACCGGCCAGGGAACGCCTACAATACGCTAAGAAAATGGCAATTGAAATCCATGTGGACCTCAATAAATCACCTCAAGACCACCCCCCGTGCAGAAATTGCCCCATCTGTCCTTATTTGAAGTTGGTTTCTGATGGGGCCCCCTCTAGAATATCTAGTCTAGAAAAAACTGACGTGGGCCCGGTCAGGTTCTAGTGGAGAATTCCATGCTTCTTATTTGTGTGGCGAATCTATCTGTATCTAATGGGGCCCTGACCAGAGAATCCCAGGCACATATGTGTCAGTTAAAGTTAAAGAGGTTATGTCAAGTACGGCTTTCCTGGGCTTTCCAGTGTTGTACTAGAGCTGTCAAGTTTTGTATTTTTTAGTTGTCAAGGTAATTTGTTAGTGTTTTACAATTATTTTTCTGCACGATGGAAGAGAAAAGGCTCCTGCAACAGCAGGGGCGACTTCGGAGCAAAAAGTTCCGTTTAATGAAAAAAGTCGAACGGGAAGGTATTGATGATCAGAGTGAGGTTATAAT
>CAKNWT010286051.1:0-10077 GCA_932066315.1 Andricus coriarius | reverse complement strand
CAATTTAGAACAGTTGAAAATTCAATTTTCTTCAATTTCCAACAGTTAATAATCCAATTTACAATTATCTTTAAAATTCAACAGTTGAATTTTCTACTATTGATAATTCAATTATTAATTTTCCTCAATTTTCAGCAATTGAAAATAAATTTTTAACAGTCGAATATTGAATTTTCTTTAATTTTCTATAGTTGAAATTTAAAATTTCAATTTTTTTTCAATTCAGGACAGTTGAAAATTCAATTTTCAACAAATGAATTTTTAGTTTTCCTAAATTTAAAACAAATAAATTTTAAAATGCTGATATTGAAGACAATAGAATTTTCAAATGTTGAAAATTCATCTGTGGAAAATTGAAGGAAATTGACAATTAAATTTATGAACTGAAATAATTATTTATTAAATTCCCATGCTGAATTCCACACTCGGACATTGAAGAGAATTCAACTATTGCAAATTCCACATTTGGAAATTCAATTATTAATTTTCAGCAATTAATAATCCAATTTCCAATTATGTTCAAAATTCAACAGTTGAATTTTCTACTGTTCATAATTCGATTATTAATTTTCTTCAATTTTCAACAGTTGATAATTTAATTCTCCATTTCCTTAAATTTAAAAAGCTGAAAATTCAATTTTCAACAACTAATAGGCCAATTTTTAATTTTCTTTAATATTCAACTGTTAAATTTTCTACAGTTCATAATTCAATTATTAATTTTGTTCAATTTTCAAATTTAATAATCCAATTTTCAATTTTTTTCAAAATTCAACAGTTGAATTTTTTACTGTTGATAATTCAGTTATTAATTTTCTTCAATTTTCCGCAGTTGAAAATAAATTTTCTCCAATTTTCAACAGTTGAATATTCAATTTTCCACCGTTTAAAATTTAATTTTGAATTTTCTTTAATTTAGAACAGCTGAAAATCAAATTTTCATCAATTTACAAGAGTTGAAAATTTAATTTTCCATTTTCTTCAATTTAGAACAGATGATATTTCATTTTTCAACAATTAATAACCCAATTTTTAATTTTCTTTAATATTCAACTGTTAAATATTCTACAGTTCATAATTCAATTATTAATTTTCTTCAATTTACAAAGTTGAAAATTCAATTTTCAATTTTTTCAATTTAGAACAGTTGAAAATTAAATTTTCAACAAACGATTTTGTAGTTTTCTTGAATTTACAACAACTACATTTTCAAATGTTGATAATGAAGAAAATTGAAAATTGAATTTTCAACTGTTGAAAATTCATCTGAGGGAAATTGAAGGAAATTGACGACTAAATTTATGGACTGAAATTTTTATTTAATAAATTCGCATGTTGAATTCCACACTCAGAAATTGAAGAGAATTCAACTGTTGGAAATTCAATGATCAATTTTCTTCAATTTTCAACAGTTAATAACCCAATTACCAATTTCCTTAAAAATTCAACAGTTGAATTTTCTACTGTTAATAATTCAGTTATTAATTTTCTTCAATTTTCCGCAGTTGAAAATCAATTTTCTCCAATTTTCAACAGTAGAATATTAAATTTTCTTCAATTTTCAACACTTGAAATTTCAATTTTCATTTTTCTTCAATTTAGAACAGCTGAAAATTCAATTTTCTTCAATTTTCATCAATTAATAATCCAATTTTAAATTTTCTTCAAAATTCAACAGTTGAATTTTCTACTATTGGTAATTCAATTATTAATTTTCTTCAATTTTCAGCAATTGAAAATAAATTTTCTCTAATTTTCACTAATGAATTTTTAGTTTTCTTAGATTTAAAACAAATGAAGTTTCAAATGTTGATATTTAAGAAAAATGAAAATTCATCTATGGAAAATTTAAGGAAATTAACCATTAAATTTATGGACTGCAATTTTTTATTTAATAAATTCGCATGTTGAATTCCACACTCGGAAATTGAAGAGAATTCAACTGTTGTAAATTCCACTATTGGAAATTCAATTATCAATTTTCTTCAATTTTCAACAGTTAATAACCAATTTTCTTAAAAATTCAACAGTTGAATTTTCTACTCTTAATAATTCAGTTATTAATTTTCTTCAATTTTCCGCAATTGAAAATAAATTTTCTCCAATTTTCAACAGTTGAAAATTCAATTTTCTTCAATTTTCATCAATTAATAATCCAATTTTAAATTTTCTTTAAAATTCAACAGTTGAATTTTCTACTATAGTTAATTCAATTATTAATTTTCTTCCATTTTCAGCAGTTGAAAATAAATTATCTCTAATTTTCACTAATGAATTTTTAGTTTTCTTACATTTAAAATTTTCTACTGTTAATAATTCAGTTATTAATTTTATTCAATTTTCAGCAGTTGAAAATATATTTTCTCCGATTTTCAACAGTTGGATATTAAATTTTCTTCAATTTTAAACCCTTGAAAATTCAATTTTCATTTTTTTTCAATTTAGAACAGCTGAAAATTCAATTTTCTTCAATTTTCATCAATTCATAAACCAATTTTAAATTTTCTTCAAAATTCAACAGTTGAATTTTCTACTGTTAATAATTCATTTATTAAGTTTCTTCAATTTTCGGCAGTTAAAAATAAATTTTCTCCAATTTTCAAAATTTGAATATTCAATTTTCAACCGTTAAAAATTCAATTTTTAATTTTCTTCAATTTAGAATAGTTGAAAATTCAATTTTCTTCAATTTTCAACAGTTGAATATTGAATTTTTTTCAATTTTCTACAGTTGAAAATTCAAATTTTAATTTTTTTCAATTCAGGACAGTTGAAAATTCAATGATCAATTTTCTTCAATTTTCAACAGTTAATAATCCAATTTTCAATTCTCTTCAATTTTCAACACTTAAATTTTCTACTGTTTGATCATTCAATTATCAATTTTCTTCAATTTTCAACAGTTGAAAATAAATTTTTGGCAAATTTCAACAGTTGAATATTCTATTTTCTTCAATTTTCAACAGTTCAAAATTCAATTTTCTTAAATTTAGAACAGTTCGAAATTCAATTTTTAATCATTGAATTTTCAAATGTTGATATTGAAAAAAATTGAATTTTCAGCAGTTAAAAACTTAATTGTTGCAAATTAAATAAAAATGAAAATTAAATTCAATAAATAAACATTTCAATCCATACAAAAAATGTCGATAAAAAAATGATTTTTTAGAAACTTATTTGTTGCATATTAAATAAATCTGAAAATTAAATTTAATAAATAAACATTTCAATCCATAAAAAATTTGATAAAAGTTGATTTATTCAAAACAGATCGTCATTGACAAATTCGCTGAAAATCCATTCACGGCGACATAAAAAAGATTGAAAAAATAAAAAATGTTAAATAAAAAATGTTTGTACGTTTAAATTCGTTCTCATAATTAAGAATATTTTCTATTTCAAAAAATTTAATAATTAAATCGTGACACTTTTTCGTTCAAAAGATTATTTTAGCTTTAAATTTTTATTTATATCCTAAATATTTTAATTTGAAATCGATCAAGTAAACATTTGTAAATTTTTTATTGGTAATATTTAAAAGTAAAATTTGAGACACAAGAGTCCCAAGATTAAAACTTGATATTTTGATTTAATTTTACTAAAAATTCAAACTTAAAGCTCAAAGTCTTAGCTATAAATTAATTATTTATGTTTAAAAATTAAATTTAAATAATTTTAAAAAAATGAAAGATTAAATTTTACAATTCAAACTCAAGACTACTTTCCGGTCGGAAATACTGTATTCTCAAATGTAGCATATTTAAAGAAAAAAGGGGAAGTTTATCGAGAATAGGGGAAAAAAGGAAATTTTTCAATAAAGTGAAATAAAAATTGTACAAAATGGTATTTCGACAGAATAAAAATGATGTAAAATGGCAATTCAGCAAAATGAAAATGATGTAAAATAGTATTTCCGTAAAATAAAAAAGGAAAAATAAATATTATGGAAAATAGAATTTGGGGAATATTCATGGGGTTCCAATAAAATGATAATACCAAAATTAATAATTTTTTATTAGACTCTCGATTGTAAATTTCTGCAAGGAAGATAGTCTCTATAATGAAGGACTCAGGCCTTTGTTGTATTCTACTAAAGATGCAAGTCTGCACGCAATTGGCTGGCGAAGATGTGGAGAGAATATAAGTTATTACAAAAATGACTCCTCGTAAGTGATTTTTCAATTTAGGTATCAATTTTTTAGAAGATTTAGAAAGAAAAATGAAGTAAAAGTGAAAAATTTCAGAGACGAGGAGAAGGAACGACATACACTAACGTTCAATATTTACTTTCCTCATGATAGAGACACTGTCTATTTAGCTCATTCTTATCCATATACCTATACCGACTTACAGGTAATATTACAATTTATTATGATAAATCCATGTTAAAAAATGAAAAGAACCTCTCTCGATTATTATTATTATTTTTTTTATTATTATTACATTTTTTTTAAGACAACCACATCATCTGAGAACGCTAACCCACGTACCCTCACTGTCTCGAGATCCACACCTTCTTCGTCGAAGAGGGACATTCTTAGATACTTGTCCATAAATATAATAAATAGCATAATTGATTTTTATAAATCTGATTAATCGAATGACTCGATTCATTTTCTGTGATTTAAAGAGACGATTCTTTTTTTTTTTAAAGATCTTGAAGGATTTTCAGAATTTTTTCAAGATTTTAAAGAGTTGTATGGAGTTACGAGAGATTTTTGATGATTTGAAAAGATTGAAAGAAATTCCAAAGGATTTCAAGGGATTCTTAAAGATTTCAAATGATTTTATGCGATTACAAGCGATTTTCAAGAATCTTAAGATATTCATAAGGATTTCATAGATTTCACAAGGTTTTAAAGGATGTTACGAAATTAAAAGAAAATTGCAATGTATTTCAAGAAACTATGAATGATTTCCAGAGATTTTCAAATATTTCAAAGGATTTTGAAAGGATTTTGAAGGATTTTAAGAAACTGTGAGAGATTTCTAAGGATTTCCAAAGGCTTCCCGAAATTTTTAGATTTCAGAGCAATTTACGAGATTTCAAGGGATTTTAGGAGATATTATTATTGGATTTCAAGAGATTTCAAAGGATTCCTAAAGACTTGAAAGGATTTAAAGAAATTTGGAAAAATTCCAAAGGATTTCCAAAGGTTTCCCACAGATTTGAAAGGATTTTGAAGGATTTCAAGAGATTTCCAATTCCAAAGGCTTCCCGCAAAATTTGAAAGATTTCAGAGTGATTTAAGAGATTACGAGGAATTTTTAGAGATATTATTATGAGATTTTAAAGGATTTCAAGAAATTGTGAAAGGTTCCCAAGGATTTCTAAAGGTTTCCTATAGATTTAAAAGGATTTCAAGAAATTTGTGAGAGATTTCCAATTCCAAAGGTTTCCAGAAATTTTGAAAGAGTTTAGAGTAATTTACGAGATTACGAGGGATGTTTAGATATATTATTATTAGATTTGAAAGGATTTCAAGAAATGTTGAGAGATTTCAAGGGATTTTAAGAGATATTATTATTGTATTTCAAGAGATTTCAAAGGATTCCCAAAGATTTAAAAGGATTTCAAGAAATTTTGAAAAATTCCCAAGGATTTCCAAAGGTTTCCCACAGACTTGAAAGGATTTTGAAGGATTTCAAGAAATTTGTAAGATTTTCAATTCCAAAGGTTTCCCGAAATTTCGATAGATTTCAGAGTAATTTACGAGATTACGAGGAATTTTGATTGATGTTGTTATTAGATTTGAAAGGATTTCAAGAAACTTTAAGAGATTTCTAACGATTTCCAAAGGTTTCCCGAGATTTTTAAAGATTTTAGAGTAATTTACGAAATTTCAAGGGATTTTAAGAGACATTATTATTGGATTATAAAGAATTCCTGAAGATTTCAAAGGACTTTACGCGATTTCGAGAAATCTTAAGAGACGGATTTCAAGAGATTTTGATTGGAAAAGGCTTTTGAAGGATTTCAAGAAATTGTGAGAGATTTCCAAGGATTTCTAGAGGTTTCTAGGAATTTTGAAAGATTTAAGAGTAATTTACGAGATTACGAGGGATTTTAAGAGATATTATTATTCGATTTTAAAGGATTTCAAGGGATTTTGAAGGATTTCTAGAAATTGTGAAAGATTCCCAAGGATTTCTAATGGTTTCCATACATTTTCAAAGATTTCAGTATAATTTACGAGATTTCGAGTTCTAAGATATTATTGATGGATTTTAAAAGATTTCAAGGAATTTCAAAGGATACCCAAAGATTTTAAAGGATTTCAAGAAATTGTAAAAGATTTCCAACGATTTTCAAACGTTTCCAGAAATTTGAAAGATTTCAGAGTAATTTACGAGATTTCAAGGGATTTTAAGAGACATTATTATTGGATTATAAAGGATTCCTGAAGATTTCAAAGGATTTTACGCGATTTCGAGAAATCTTAAGAGACGGATTTCAAGAAATTTTGAAGAACTTCCGTTTTTTCGAAAGATTTATAAGGATTTTCAAGTATTTCAAAAACTTTCAAAAAATTTTATGAAATTTCAAGAAATGTTATGAGATTTTAAAGGATTTCAATGGATTTCAAAGTATTCCCAAAGATTGGAAAAGGCTTTTGAAGGATTTCAAGAAATTGTGAGAGATTTCCAAGGATTTCTAAAGATTACTGTTGGGTTTAAAAGGATTTTAAGGGACTTCAAAGGATTCACAAAGAATTTATAGGATTTTGAAGGATTTCAAGAAATTTGTGAGAGATTTCCAATTACAAAGTTTTCCCGAAATTTTAAAAGAATTCAGGGTAATTTACGAGATTTCAAGGGATTTAAAGAGACAATATTATTGGATTTCAAGAGATTTCAAAGGACTCCTAAAGATTTGAAAGGATTTCAAGAAATTTTGAAAAATTCCCAAGGATTTCCAAAGGTTTCCCAAAGATTTAAAAGGATTTTGAAGGATTTCAAGAAATTTGTGAGAGATTACCAATTCCAAAGGTTTCCCGAAATTTTGAAAGGATTTTGAAGGATTTCAAGAAATTCGTGAGAGATTTCCAATTCCAAAGGTTTCCCGAAATTTTGAAAGAGTTCAGAGTAATTTACGAGATTACGAGGAATTTTTAGAGATATTATTATTAGATTTTAAAGGATTTCAAGAAATTTTGAGAGATTTCCAACGATTTCCAAAGGTTTCCCGAGTTTTTTTTTTAAAGATTTCAGAGTAATCTTAAGAGACGGATTTCAAGAGATTTTGAAGAACTTCCGATTTTTTCGAAAGATTTATAAGGATTTTGAAGTATTTCAAAAACTTTTAAAGAATTTTATGAAATTTCAAGAAATGTTAGGAGATTTCAAAGGATTTCAATGGATTTCAAAGTATTCCCAAAGATTGGAAAAGGATTTCGAAGGATTTCAAGAAATTGTGAGAGATTTCCAAGGATTTCTTAAGGTTTCTAGGAATTTTAAAGATTTAAGAATCATTTACGAGATTACCAGGGATTTTATGAGATATTATTATTGGATTTTAAAGGATTTCAAGCGATTTTGAACGATTTCTGGAAATCGTGAAAGATTCCCAAGGATTTATAATGGTTTCCCTAAATTTTAAAAGATTTTAGTGTAATTTACGAGATTTCGAGTTCTAAGATATTACTGTTGGATTTTAAAGGATTTCAAGGGACTTCAAAGGATTCACAAAGAATTTATAGGATTTTGAAGGATTTCAAGAAATTTGTGAGAGATTTCCAATTCCAAAGGTTTCCCGAAATTTTTAAAGATGTCAGAATAACTTACGAGATTTCAAGGGATTTTAAGAGATATTATTATTATTGGATTTCAAGCGATTTAGAAGGATTCCCAAAGATTTAAAAGGACTTCAAGAAATTGTGAAAGATTCCCCAGGATTTCCCAAAGATTTAAAAAGATTTTGAGGAATTGCAAGAAATTGGTGAGAGATTTCCTATTCCAAAGGTTTCCCGAAATTTTGATAGATTTCAGAGTAATTTACGATATTTCGAGAAATTTTATAGCGATATTATTCGGTTTTAAAGGATTTCAAGAAATTTTGAGAGATTTCCAACGATTTCCATAGGCTTACCAAAATTTTGAAAAATTTCAGAGTAATTTACGAGATTTCGAGGGATTCAAGAGATATTATTATTGGATTTAAAAAGATTTCAAGGATTTCAAAAGATTCCCAAAGATTTGAAAGGATTTTGAAGGATTTAAAAAAATTGTGAAAGATTCCCAAAGATTTACAAAGGATTCCCAAAAACTTAAAAGATTTCACAGTAATTTACGAGACTTCGAGGACTTTTAAGAGATATTAATATTGGATTTCAAGAGATTTCAAGGGATTTCAAAGGATTCTTAAATATTTGAAAGGATTTTAAAGGATAGTAAAAGATATCCAACGATTTCCAAAGGTTTCCCGAAAATTTTAAATATTTTAGAGTAATTTACAAGATTTCAAGAGATTTTGAGAGATATTATTATTGGATTTCAAGAGATTTCAAAGGATTCCCAAATATTTCAAAGGATCACAAGAAATTGTGAAAAATTCCCAAGGATTTCCAAAGTCTTCTCAAAGATTTGAAAGGATTTTGAAGGATTTCAAGAAATTTTTGAGAGATTTCCAACTCCAAAGGTTTCCAGAAATTTTGAAAGATTTCAAAGTAATTTACGAGATTACGAGGAATTTTTAGAGATATTATTATTAGACCATAAAGGATTTTAGGTATTTTGAAGGATTCCCAAAGACTTGAAAGAATTTTGAAGAATTTCTAGAAATTGTGAAAGATTCCTCAGGATTTCCAAAGGTCTCCCGAAATTTTTAAAGATTTCAGAGTAACTTAGGAGATTTCAAGGGATTTTAGCAGATATTATTATTGGATTTCAAGCGATTTAGAAGGATTCCCAAAGATTTCCCAAATATTAAAAAAAATTTTGAGGGATTTCAAGAAATTGGTAAGAGATTTCCAATTCCAAGGGTTTCCCGAAATTTTGATAGATTTCAGAGTAATTGACGAGATTTCGAGGAATTTTATAGCGATATTATTCGATTTTAAAGGATTTCAAGATATTTTGAGAGATTTCCCATGATTTCCATAGGCTTACCGAAATTTTGACAAATTTCAGAGTAATTTACGAAATTTCGAAGGATTTTAAGAGAAATCATTATTGGATTATAAAGAATTCCTAAAGATTTCTAAGGATTTCGAAATATTTCAAAAACTTTTAAAGAATTTTACGAAATGTTAAGGAATGTTAGGAGATTTTTAAGGATTTCAAAGTATTCCCAAAGATTGGAAAAGACTTTTGAAGGATTTCAAGATATTGTGAGAAATTTCCAAGGATTTTCTAAAGGTTTCTAGGAATTTTGAAAGATTTAAGAGTAATTCACAAGATTACGAGGGATTTTAAGAGATATTATTATTGGATTATAAAGGATTTTAAGGGATTTTGAAGGATTCCCGAAGATTTGAAAGAATTTCTAGAAATTGTGAAAGATTCCTAAGGATTTTCCAAAGATTAAAAAGGATTTTGAAGGATTTTAAGAAATTGGTGAGAGATTTCCAATTCCAAGGGTTTCCCGAAATTTTGATAGATTTCAGAGTAATTTACGAGATTACGAGGGATTTTAAGAGATATTATTATTGAATTTTAAAGGATTTCAAGGGATTATAGAGGATTCCCAAATATTTGAAAGGATTTTGAAGAATTGAAAAAAATTGTGGAAGAGATCCAACAATTTCCAAAGGTTTCTCGAAATTTTGAAAGATTTCAGAGGAATTTTAAGAGATATTATTATCGGATTTTAAAGGATTTCAAGGGATTTAAAAAGATTCCCAAAGTTTTGAAAGGATTTCAAGAAATTGTGAAAGGTTCACAAAGATTCTTAAAGGTTTCCCGAAATTTTGAAAGAATTCAGAGAAATTTAGGAGAAATCGAAGGATTTTAAGAGATATTATTATTGGATTTTAAAAGATTTCAAGTGATTCCAAAGGATTACCAAAGATTTTGAAGTTTTTCGAGAAATTGTGAGAGATTTCCAAGAAGTTATAAGTTTTTCCGAAATTTTAAAAG
>CAKNWT010286042.1:0-15489 GCA_932066315.1 Andricus coriarius | reverse complement strand
AGTATTTCAACTTTAACCTTCAAAAAGTAGATTTTTTCAAATAATTCGGAAAAGTCACACGGTCCTAGCCCGGTAACGTTCCCCAAAGATTTTCCTTTTCGATATATTGACATACAGCGCGCAGTTTTCTTTAAATAATATCAACTTTTTATGTTTCAACATAAATGATTCAAACAACTTTCCTTTTTGACAATTTTTTTGTTCATTTGAGATAAAAATTTTATAATTGTATCTCCGAAGGACAATGAGGAAACTAATAACGTCGTCATTTCACATATATGTAAGATAACGACTACTTATGTATTCATTTGTACTTTGGTGATGCAATAGAACATTCTTTAGTTAGATTTGTTGATCTACTTATTCACTGAAGCGTTAATCAGTTTTTCCTCTACATTACGAAAATCTCTTTGACATCATAATAATTTTCAAACCAAAATGCTACTGATATTATCTAGAAGTGACTAACATGCATTAATAATCGAACTTATGTTTTTTTGAATTTAAAAGAAATTAAAAGTATTCCATGAAGTTTATATAAACTCCAGGTGATTTTTAACTAATTCAGAATAAATTCTAAAAATGACGGCAAAGCAATGAGTTGTGTTAAATTCAAACACATTGGGCCTCAACCATTCTTAACCTACATTCGGCTTATTCCCCGCAAACGTCAGAGCCTCCAATTCGAATTTCGAAAATACGTTTTTCCTGCTGGTTATCCAATTAGATTGAGAATAGAAAAAAACAACTATATTCCCTTGCCAGCCCAAGAACATATTGTTTTATCAGTAGCCACTGGTGACATTTTTACAATATTAGAGCATAATGGGGTTCTTCGTGGAATATATTCGACAAATAGAGCTCTTCCGAGAACGAAAATGAATATGATAAGCGGCGAAGTTGATAATTTAACCCCAGATGAAGTGCGATATTGTCCAGTAGGCGAAAGTCACCCAATCTTCCCCAACAATTTTATTGAAGCTTTAGCAACTGACGATTCACTGTAGTCTGAATGGAGTCCGAATAGTGAACTGGCTCTTCTTCTTCGGACAGACAACATTCAACTGAACGGATTTCACCTCACACGGCTTCTCTTTGTCCCAGGTCCAGGTCCTCTCCAGGAAGGCCTCTTTCTGTTCAAGTACTTGGATTTTAAATAGAACAACTTGGCTATATTCGGCTTATTCCTTGCACAAACCAGAACCAGCTACTTTAATTTGGAAGATACGTCTTTCCTGCTTATAAAACAATTCGAATGCATATATATCATACGAACTATAGGCCTAGGCCAAACCAAGAATATATTATATTATCAACATATAGTGGTGACGTTTTTGCAGTATTGGATTATAATGGGACTCTTCATGGAATATATAGGACAGATGAAAATAATTCGCGAATAAAAATAAGAATAAAAAGCGGTGCAGTTGATGATTTGACTGAAGCTGAAATAAGGTGTTGTCCAGTAGGCGCAAGTCACCCAATCTTCCCAAACAGTTTTATTAAAGCTTTTTCGATTTACGATTCTTCTTCGTGTGCCTGACAAAATGCACCTGCCCGGGATTCTCCTCAGTAGCCTCCCCTTCATGTCATCTCCAATTCTTCTCCGGGCAGAACTCCTTTTCATAAAGTACTAGGATATGCACTTGGAAAACTTGGATATATTCAGCTTATTCCCGAGCCAAATTAGAACCGGCAATTCGAGTTTCGAAGATACTATTTGCCCGCTGATGAAGAAAACCGAAAGCTCGTAGGAAACGGTGAATTATTCTCGCGCCAAACCAAGAATATATTGCGTTATCAACATCATTGGTTGGCTCAACAAAATAATTGTGTTGCTCTTCGCGCAACAAAACTGTTTTGTTGAGACAACAAAATTTGTTTGTCGAGAATTTTCGTTGGTGAAACAAGACTTTTTTGTTGGCATAACCAAATTGATTTGTTGAGTCAACGAAATTATTTTGTCACTCCAATAAAATATTTTTTTGGTTTAACAAAAATTTGTTGTTTAACCTAACAAAATAATTTTTAAGGTTAACCAAATTATTTTTTTGTCTTTAATAAATTGTCTTGCTGTCTTAACAAAATAGTTTGGTCGACCTTGCTAAATATTTTTAGGTAAAAAACATACTTTTTATAGCTAAAAGTCATTTACTAATTCATTAGATGGTAATTATTACTATTTTTTATTTCAATGTAACTTATTATTTCGATAAATGTCATTGAATAAAATAAGTTAATTTAACTAATTCTATTCAGTGATCGAAGAAAGTTACGCAGAAATGAAAGTCAGTTTAAATTACAATTTAATAAATTAGTGAATGTCTTTACTACCAAACAGTTGTGTTTTACAACTGATTGAAGGTTTGAGAGCACAAAAATTGTTATATCATATTGAGAAAAAATACCATAAATTACGAATGAATGAATAACGTTATGAAATAAAAAATATTAAATATACAGAATGAATAATCGTAATATCCTTATTTATTGTTCAGAATATCAAAATTAAAATATTCTTACATTTTATATAGGCGTATTAATCCCAAGTGACAAACGATTGTCCTTTTACATCCATGCAAATAGATGATGTTTTAACGGAGCGTAGATTATCATACAACAAACAGAGTCATGTTTTTGCAGCGTTTACTTTATAGGCATTTACATGCGAAGAAAATGATGCAACATCGAAACACGTTATAATAAAAAGCGAATTTTGTTTTTCGTCAATTAAAATCCTCGATTTTACAAAGTGTCGGACCGTTAACATCAATTAAAAATCAATTAAAAAGAGGGGAAATAAGGGAAAGATTAAAATTTTATTTTTGCATTCAAAAAAGAGAAAAACAATCTTGTTATATGAAATTATATAGTTTCCAAATAATGTTATATGACATCTGCCAATAAAGAATTTTTTCATCGTTGAAAATACATTCAGGACGCAGTAAAAATAATCCGAGAAAACATAACATCTATTTAAGTGAACCATTTTTTATATATTTTCAATTGTTCTCATAATTAGGAATATTTTCTCTACTAAAAATTCCTTCATTAATTATTAAATCGTGATACTTATAAGTACAATAAAATATTTCATTGTACGATTTGGCATTTCGGTCTTACTATAACTAGTAATTTGAATGTTAATTGGAAACCGCACTCTTCAATGGTCTTAAATTCAAATAAAAATTGTTTCAAGTTTGAACTCCTAAAATTGTTTACACCAGCAGCAAATGCAGATGCGCGAGCCGCGTGTTCACTAATCACGTTCCTAGATTTATATTTTATGATGTTAAAAACAAACTATTTAAAAATCCATAATGGCAAATTTTGAAAACTTAAGACTGCTACAAAATTTGTTAACGAGATCTCTTGAAGTTCTTTGGAATCTTTTAAAATAACTTAAGATCTCAAAAATCCTTTAAAATTGGTCGAATTTCTTAAATTCCATAAATATTAATTGAATTAAAATAATTAATTAAATTTCTGTAAAAGAGCGGTTTAAATCAAATTTACGCGGTCATTTAAGTCCCTGGACTTTCAGTTTCTGATATTAAAAACATAACCTATTTCAAAATCCATAATATCACATTTTTAAATATTGAAAGTTCTGCAAATATTTTAAACCAGTTAAATAATTGAATAAGTGATTAATTTAGTTATTAAGATGCGTTTGAAACAACTAATACTTTCGTAATTTTAATATTTGCATGAATGCCAATATTTTTTACGTATCTGCAAATCTGAACTGCTTCCCTAAATATTGGTAGTCACAGATATATTGTTGATTCAGATCTTTTTTATAACGGCTAAAACTTGTCTAATATTACAAAATAAAAGTTGCTTAATTCAAAGTATTGTTAAGCACTAGAAGAAGTAAATATTTCAAATTTTTAAATAAAAAGTACCCTTCTTTGATGTTAGTATAGTCTCAAAAAAAAGCTTAGGTTTCTTCATTTAAGAAAAAGTAAGAGAAAGAAGTTTCTTTGAATTTTGATAAATTTTTACATTAATTAAATATTATACGGAATGCATATTTAAGGAAAAAATATTCAGGACTACTAAAAATTACGCTTCAATTTGCTGAACTGAAAAATATCATTAAGCAAAATCCTACAACTTTTTCAATTATCATCAAATTAAAAATGGTAACAATTTTTAAATTACGATTGTTAAATTCGGTTGTTTAAAATGATTTTTTTAACTGTTAGAATTGCTTAGCTGATCTTTCATAATCAAAAATATAACCAAAAACGATGAAGAAATAAAAACATACCTCCCACATGGAAAAAAACTCGCCATGTTCAATTAGTTCTGTTTGTGATTTATTTGGTATTTTCTGAATAGAACCATTATCATGTAATTGCGTAGCTTTTGTACAAATTTTGTTTGAATTTCAAGTTCTTCGCTTGCCAAGAGGTTTTTAAGGAAAGTACTCCTAGGCTGAATGAAAAATTAAACTATTTTATGTATGAACTATTCAGAAGTATCATGGTTTTAAAACGTATGTTTACGTATACATTTTAGGTTAAGACTTGAATGCTTACTTTTGAAGGTGTTGATCAGGCACTGCAGATCCCACTCCTCCAGAATTCGACGCGTCGCATTATCCAAGGGATTAGCCGTGTTTATTCACATCACAAAAGTATCACTTTAATAACTTTAAACATATGTATCGAAATAACTGAATACGCGACTACACCGGTAGTATCCGCCATAATGGAAATGAACTTGCACATGCGTGCACGCGTTCCCCCTGAACGACCGCGCATGCGTGGTCGCATATTTCGTTAGTCTATCTAAATAGATTTGTTGCCTCAACAAAACTTTGTTCAGGACAAGAAAATAAGGGTTAACAAAATAATGTTGTGTTAAGAACAAAATATTTTGTTTGGCCAACAAAATAATTTTGTGCTAGCAACCAAGATTTTGCTGTTACAACAAAAACTGCTCAACAAACTGGTTTTGTTGTAATTACTGAATTTTTTTCTCAGTGTAGCGATTTTATTTTTAAAAAGTATGATTTTTTGAATCAGGTAAACAAAGGATCCAACAGAATTTGCATTGCAGATAGCTTGCCGTGGAATTTGCTATTCATGTGATATTTAGTATTTTAGTTTACTAAACTACTGAATAATTCTGAAAAGATGACACAATTCCATGGTAAGCCATTCACAATGTACATTGTGCTGCGTCATTGATGGTTAGATGAACTACAAGTTTTGGTTAAATCAACCAAACTTTTTCCTCAGACCTCTTGCATCGAGCAAAATATTGGCTTGGATTAACCAAATGTTTTACTTGTATGAATCAAAATATTTGCTTGTATCAACCAAAAGATATGGTATAATCAACCAAATTTTAGTAACCAAAAAATGTTTGTGGGTCAACCAAATACTTTATTGTCCATATAATAACCATATTTTAGGGTTAATTCAACCAACATTTTGTTCATTCAACGAAATATTTTTCTGGGTATAGTTTTGCATTATCAATTACCGTTTTTGATGAAAATGGATTTTTCTCTGGAAATAGACCAATTAGAGATAAACGACATCTAAATATTATTCGATTTATTTATTCATTCACGTGATTAATTTTCAATTCAAGGCAAACACAAAATCCAAAATGCTAGTTGAGATTAAGACCTCGTTCCTTTTAGCCTTCTTATTGGCAAACAGAATAATTAATTTAAAATCGTTAATGAACACCTTTATTCGGTGCTCTAGTAAACTATGTTTGAATATAAAGTTTTCCACAGTCAAATAATGTTGGATTTTAAATATTCATATTTTTCAAATCCTTAATTCAGAATTTTTAATATTTCGCACATCTTACATTTACAATTAATAAATTAGATATTATTGAATTTCAAACTACTGCATTTAAGACTATCTAATTACGAAATCAAAACAGTTAAATTTCATAAGCTTTCAATTTATAAAATTATTCAAGAATAAAATGGAAATTTGTGTCGTTTGCCTTAAACTTGGATTTCTGTATTTTTAGTTTTGTTTTTTGTTCGTATCTATTTTTACCTCGAAATTTGAATTTTTATCAAATGATCCTTTCTCAAAAGTGATCGTGCCTACAAACTACAGATAGAATACGCATAGGCTACAAGCAGACTGCAGAGAGACACCTTCGTAAAAATCGTTTTCTTCTGACTCCAACGGTTTTCGTGAAGATATTGAGACAATATCTTCTCATAAGAATGAAAATGTAAAAAGATTTTAGAGGAGGAGAAATATTTTCAGAATAACCCTGATTCCTCGATACGTAAAGCAGCGCAGGAACTAGATTTAAACGTACAAACATTGAAGATAATCTTGAAGAACTTTTTGAAACTTCGTCCTTTCAAAATCTCTACACATCAAATGCTATCACACATGCTGCGATGGCCAAGCGGCTAGAGTTTTCTAAGCAGATGCTTAAAATGTTCAAACATGAAGAGATCGATACAGATCGCATTGTTTTCAGCGAAGGAGCAACTTTTTGGCTAAATGGCCACGTGAATAAGCAAAATTTTTATTTTTGGGGAGGCGAAAATCCACATGTAGCCCATTCGAAACCGCTTTACACTCTGAAAGTCACGGTATGGGCAGCTGTTTCTTCCAAGGAAATTTATTTACCTCATGGGATGAAAAAGGGTTTAGTAAAGAATCACTATTTTGTGCAAAATGCAGCATCCTCGCATCACAATCACAAATTTTTTGAATACATTTCCAAACGATACGGACATCATTTTATGGGACTAAGGTACCAAAAATTTGCAGGTGGTGATATAGAATGGCATCCCCACTCGCCAGATCTCAATCCATGCGATTTAGATTTAAAATTGTTGAAACAATTATTTGTGTTTAAACGAAATATTTCGTTAAGTAAATCATTGAAAGATTTAATTTTCTGGAATCAATTACACAATTTACGAATTTAATTATTTATAAAATTATTATCACTTGCTCCGTGATCTAGAAATGATGCAGACAATTCCAGTTTTTTTTAAATCTCTTTCACTATGTCGCTGATTGATCACCACTTTCTTGACTCAACGACACCGATCTGAAAACAACTATCCATAACGAATATAACGGTAACAGTTTTGAGACAAAATAATACTGAATATTTATCGACACACATAGTGTCAGAAATTCGAAAAAACTAGAGTTTTCTACACAATTGATTAAATGAAATTTCAAGAAAGTAGTTAAACTTTTCAGCGTGTATTGAAATTTTTAATCAAAAAGATTCGCTTACTAACAAAAAAGGATTTTTTTTATATAAGTCGAAAAATGCATACGATCCTAGCCCGCTACCGTTGTCCAATGATTTTGCTTTTCAACATGTTTACATACAGCGCGCAGTTTTCTTTAAAAAAAAAATTAATTGTTTATGTTCGAACAGGAATTTGACTAAAATGAAGTCTAGAGTGGTTTTATTTTAAAAGTGCACTAAGTTACGCATGTTTTTATATCGTATGTGTTCAAGTAGGTTATTGTCCTTTAATCACACTTATTATCTGTATACTTTTTTATAATTAATCGTGAGAACCTTGAAACCTGTAATATTTTATTATTTTTTGGTTAGAATATTTGATTTGATTTGGAGAGTACAAAATAAAGCACACGCATATTATCATCTTATTGCTTGTTCTTTATTTCACATTGACCTTTCTCTGTACTTCTAAATGAATTAAGAAACTTTCCATTTTATCAATTTTGTTTGTTTGTTACATGCATAGTTTATAACCAATTTAAACCAATAACTTCGAGATAAAAATTTAAAAATTATATCTCCGAAGGACAATCTGGAAACTAATAACGTTGTCATCACACATATATGTGAGATAACGACTACTTGCGTATATATTTGTACTCTGATGATACAAGAGAATATTCTTTACGTACATTTGTTGATCCACTCATTTACTAAAGCATTTATCAGCGTTTCCTGTACATTGCGAAAATGAGGATGGTCTGTACTTTCGTTTTCACTCTGGCGGTCACCTTTAATTCTACTGGTGAATATACTAATATAATAGGTCTTTTATTTTTATTATATTTTATACAATACATGCATGAGAACGGCCATTCCTCATGATTGTGGAGATAGTTAAAATCACAATCTGATTATATACTATACTTGTTTGTCCATGACTGATTACTTTGATATCAAAGACGACTATGTAACGATTTTATGTAACATAAACTTCACTCTATTAGTATTTTGCTTTGTTCTTATTAATAATTTATTTTGCCAATTATAATAACAGAATATATGAAGCAGAAATGTGAAAAAGGTAGATTTTCAGGTCATTTGTAGTTTAAAGAATTTAACACATATTACAGTATTTGCAATGTTTGTGAAATGTTTCAATATTTGGAAATCTTAGTGAATTCCAGAAAGCCTTTTACCGTATGAAAAATCTATGTGAAATCTTACGATTTCTGTCGAATCTTTGGAATCTTTTAAAATGTTTGAATATTAATTATTATCTTGCGGTTGGGCAAGGTTAAAATAAAATAAAATAATTTTTTAATCGCAGTCTTGGGAAAATCATAAATGTTATTTTTGTTTCTTATTTGCATCATTTGACTTTTTCTCAAAATTTTTGCAGATTTTTTTTTGAGTTTCGGTAGGAAAATTTTTTTTTCGTATTATCAGCTGAAAATGAAAAAAATTCTAGAAGTTCTGCACATATCTTTTTTCAGCATTGAAAGGCTTTCTCATGTTTAAAATTTACTTCAGAAAAATTTGAGCTTATCTGATCATTAAAAATGACGAGTCGCTAAATTTTGCAAATTAACTCGTCATGCTCAATGATCTGATTTTTTGAATTTTTCGCAATTACATTTTGAACATAAAAAGGCTTTTCTATGCTGAAAAAATTATTGATAAATTTTAGAGCTGCGATATTTTTTCCATTTTCAGGACTCCATGAGAGATTAAATTTCCCCTATATGAACTTAAATAAAAATTCCAATAAAAATTGTGAAAAATTGGGCATATTATTCAGATTAAGAAACAATAATGATATTCACGATTTTTCCACGACCCTGCGATTCAAGCACTTGTTCGTTTCATTTCGACTTAGCCAAACCCTAAAATATATAGATGATGAGGGACCCGGAAGAAAGCATTTTCAATGCTAAGAAATTCGCGAATTATGCAATTTTCCACATACATGAATATACAAACACACATACAAGTATTTTGTTGGAGTGAGTTATAAGATCGATTGTGTGCTGATCGTCTGAGTTTATATGAGTCTTATTACTGACTTCTTTATTACTTATTATACATTAAATTTCATAAAATTAAAAAAAATCCCCATAAATATATTCTATTTGCCGAATGTAGAATTACACACTACAATATTTTAAAATTCTACTTTGAAATATAAAAAATGTAATTGGTGCTGAATTCTTTAAACTCCAGATGTCTTAGACATATGCCAGTCTTTTTAGCTTAGTGTTTCATACATTCTATTGTTATAATTGGCCAAATAAATCTTTGAAAAAATCGTAACATAGTCGTGTTTCATATCAAATTAATTAGTAGTGGACATAAAAATATAATACGAAATCATATTTCGGCTTTTCGTATCCATTAAAGAACACTAATGGGCATTATTGCCTTCAACAAAAACATTTATCCAGAACATCATTTTTATTAGAAATACCTCTTGTTAATTTTTCATATCTTATGCCTTTTAATAGAGTTATCCGTTATGATATAATAGATTAAAAGTTATATAATAAAATAGAAATTATGAGAATAAAAACTTGCTAAGCAACTGGATAAGTGCAATTTGGTTTCTCTTTCCTGCAAGACGGAGATTAAAAGAAGATATACATTCACGACCCTGAAACTTGGTAAATAATGACCAAATACTTCCATTTTTTTGGGTGAATTTTTACCAGGTAGTAAAGAAATAATGTTATTTTTGGTCCTTATCCAGATTTCGTTCTCATGACTTCTCATGCACTTTCCAACGTTTTTCCGTATCTTGAATAGTTTTATCGAAAATATAATTTTTATATTTATATATATTGCAGGTGACTCCAAACTTTAAAATTTTTGGCATGATTCAATTGAAAAATAGTGACTTTCGGCAGTGTTTAACAAATTTTCCAAGAAGCGAAAAAAACGATTTTTTATTTTTGTTTTTACTTCGTGACCTCGTTTTTTTCAAAATTTGAAGTGATGGATTATTTTTGTTTTAAGGTTAGAAATCTACGCATAAAGCTCCATAGAAATGATATAGAAACTCTTTGGATTTTTCGTTTATTATAAAATTAGTATCAGACTGTGAGTAAGCGCCAAGTCTAGGGTGTCCCCGCTCTGCAGTGGCGAGTTGAGCGCTCGAGCGCAAATACTCAAAAACTCGATATCTCGGTAACTAAGGCCCATTAGATAAAAAGAAAAAATCCGCCCCTCATGGATTTCGATTTACTTTCATCCTACAAAGGTCCCGTCGAATCCGCGATGTCTATATCGCGTCCTATCCTCGTAAGCCTACAACAAAGAAATTACTTTTTAGCAATACAATAGAATTTTTAACCGAATAGTTGAATGTTCAACATACAAAGACAAATTTGTTCGAGCATAGTTGAATGATCAAACTGAAGAGCTTAATTTAGAACAAGATTAGTTTCAACCAATTAAAAAGCAGTATCGGCCAGAGAGTAGAATATACATTCAAGTGATCTATAGCGAATTCAGTATAAATTCCAAAAATGAAAAAAAAAAAAAAATGAGTTGTGCTAAATTCAGACGCAGCGAGCCTCAACCATACTCACACTGACATTTGCATGGCTCAACTTTTCTTTACAGAATCCTTTACTTATGATTTTAAAGTATATTATGTTATGGTCAAGCAGAGATTGCCTTGACACTCCCCGCCCGGTTCACTGTGGCTTTTCTCCTTCCTGTCTTATACTTCAGGCTCCTGAGGAGCATCCAGTTCGTTTCAGAGACAGCTCGCGTCCTGGTAGGCCTCCTTCTCCTAAAGTACTTGGATACGCTCTTGGTCAACTTGGATAGATTCGGCTTATTCCACGCGCAAATCAGAATCTAAGATTCGAATTTCAAAGATACATTTTTCCTGCTGGTTATCCAATTCGATTGCGAACAAAAAAAAATTACTATTGTCCCGTACATAAAACTCATCCTAGATTGAAAATAAACATGATAAGCGCCGAAGTTCATAAGTTGACCCCAGATGAAATCGGATATTGTCCATTAGGCAAACTTCCCCCAATCTCCACTAAAAATTTTATTAAAGATTCAGCAAATGAAGATTCACTACAGCCTGAATGGAATACTAAAAGTGATCGTAAATCTGGTTATTCGCCGTTTGACAGCCAACATTAACATGGCAGCACTTTTTCTCAGGAGCATCCGCTTCATGCTGAAGCCAGGTCGCCTCCTCGGTGGCCTCCTTCACCTATAGTACTTGGACATGCACTTGAAAAACTGGGATACATTCGGCTTATTCCTCACACAAATCTCAATCTGGAGTGTACTGGGATTCTTCTCGAAATACGTAAGACAGGTAGAAATCATTTAAGGACAATAATAAATATGATGAGCGGTGATGAAAAGAATATGACATCAGATGAAATGAAGGAATGTATTGTAAGGCAGATATTACCGATCTTCTTACACCTATTTATGAAAGTTGTTGAAAATTGCAATTCACTGGAGACTATATAATTAATTGAATGACAAAATTGTAAAATAAAACATAACAATCCTTGTAGCCTGAATTTACATCGAAATTAAATTAAAACATTAAAACACCATAGTAGTTTTTCCTTCGAATTTATATTTTTGCCCATTCAATGTCAATACAAATAACGAACTTTCACGTGAGAGATTGTGATTTCTGATATTAAAATTCTGTGATAGAACTCTAATTACCCTAACTTATAGCTACTGCGACACTTCATTTGCCGTTTCTATTCTGGCATCAGTAAGCTGTTTCGCAGAATTTAAACATCCTTGACGGTGGAAAAAGATCTCTGCTGATTTTTAATTTAAATGGTCGGTCTACCATTTCAAAAGCTCGTTCCTGTCCAATGTGAAAGAAGTAGTAAAGAACTGTGATGAGAATTTTGAGTGTAACAGACTCAAAGGTACGGATGCCGAACTGAGGTAGGACATTTTTTCAAGCATTTCGATAATTTTGATTGAATGCTCATTGTCAGATCAGATGGCCAAATAAATCGATTGCTCAAATCGGAAGGACGCTAGGAGATAAGAAATTGCACATACCAGGACGGCACGTAGCAAACCTATCGAGGAAATTTTTGTTATTGTCCTTGATAACGGGGTCAAAAGGAACAGTCTTTTTATGAAAAAGTAATGTAATTTATATTAAATTATAGCTGGTTCTGTGCATTGGTTTGAACTTAATATACAGAATATGGTACATTTGTGTGAAATTGTTTTAAATGTTACACTTCCACTTTTAGCACTCAGGGGCATTTTCTTTCTCTTTTGTGCTTGAAGGTGTCACGCACAATCACTAATCACTTCAACGAGAAGCTATACCTTGTGCATAGGCACCTCCGATACTTTTAATATATTAGTTGGTTTTTCAGGAACCCGGCGGTGTTGTCCGTGGTCAACTTCTTCGAGGTTTTGAGTAATTCGTTTGACGTCACTAATACTGTACCGGCTAATATTACTATTGTGATTTGAGAGAGAAAATAATAAGTAATTAATTACCGGGTTGATTAAAGCTAATCCAATGTCAGACCCACGAGTAAGTGCCAGAGTTCGTTACAAATATTTCTTGAGGTACACATGAATGTGGTACAGTACGAACCTTAAAGATCCATTCCTCACCATAATCGTTCATGTTCTTGATTGTGCCAATTTCTCGATACTGACTTTGGGTCTACGAGCAGGAAACATGAGTTTGGAAGCATGGTGCTGTACATGTCGATATACAACCTCTAGTTCATTGGTGGTTAACAGAGAGAGCTGTAGATGTCCTCTTCTAGCGTCCTATATGGCATCTAGGAATTGATCGGCTGATCTTGTGTAGCTATCCAATCCGGCTGTCGTCATTCTCAGTATTTGATTTAAAATGTTTGTGTGGTTTACTTATGGCATATATTCACTAATTTGATTAAAAGTCACTGCAGTAATGTTTAATTCAAGTTTAAACTGATTAGGCTGTCTTTCTTGATTTTCTTCTCTTGGATGTATATGCTTGAGGTCAGCTAGCAAGACATGGGTTTGTTGCCTCATGAGGTGAGATAAATTTTGTTGCGCATCTTTCACCTCATTGACTTTTGCGTCTAATAGTTGCTCATCAGCATAGGTGATAAGGCCTGCAACAAGTCTCATTATTCCTAGCAGAAATCCTAGCATCGGAGATGCTCTTCGTTGTCTGATGTTCGTCGGCAGGTTCTGTGGATGAAGGTTTTTGGTATTACGTTCCAGTTTTTCCATCTTGAGTCAAACTTTCTTCAAACGATTTTCAGCAACATCATGTCTCATTGATTTCTGATGTTAAATCATGTCTCATTGTTTCTGTGTCCATATGTCTCAAGCTAATTCTGATAGTTTTGAACGTCCGTGAAAATAGTGAGTCTCCACACACTAACACTCCTTCGCATGAGTCCCTTCCTCTCTTATTAGATTTCGGTACTGCTGATAATGGAAGTGATTTTGTACAGACGTTCACTCTACAAAATGACGGTCGATGTATATACACCACACAGAAGGGTCCAAAGACACGGACCATACATTTCAGGACCACTGAACAATTCTGCTTTTATTTTCTCTCCTGAGAACAAAGCTTGCGTTTGGACACTCGTTAATATACTTAATTTAAAATTCATAATTTATAATTTATTTATACCTTTAATTAAATTACATTTGATTACCGTATAGGATTTATTTAAGGTTAGAAGAAATAAATACACATAAAAGAAAGCATCTGCATGTGTTTCTGTATTTTCATCGCCCTTATTTATCGGTTACGATGGCCAAGATTTAAATCCCCACAATATAATCATTTCGCAATAAATGATATTGCATTTCTTCAATAGAGAATTTTTTTAAATAACTATAGAAGTAATTTTGCATTGAATTTTATTAGTCCCTGTATAAAATGGGAAGAATTGTAGACAGAAAAAGAAATTTTTAAGCAGCGTACCACCACGGAATTATTCTGGAACACGATATCTTCGGGTAATCATGGACTTTATTGAAATTATTCGAACCTATTATATTTTCAACTTTTCGTTCTCTTTCTAGCTTGAGTTTTAAATCCTGTGTTTACCTTGTTTCACAAAATACTCTAAGGTTTGCTTAATTTTGTGTAGATTCCTAATCGTAATTATACAGTTGATTTATTTTGATTAAGGAAAATAATACATTATTTTGATTCTTTTAACCGGCTTCAATCTTCAATACCTCACGCTTGTCGGCATGTTTCATAAATCGCGAGCCATATTCACTTTCTAGAATTACATTATGATTATCGGTTAGTCCTAAGAACTTGTATGGATCATGACTTCGCGATTCGAAGTTTTCATCTTTTGCATCCTTTACCATGTCTACTAGATGATTGACTTTCGCGTTTAGCGGCCTAGCCCTTGAATTATAGTACTTCTTTCATCTTTCCTTTGCATCAAGTAGATTCTTTTCGGCGATTTTTTTAGTCTCGTTTAATTCAACGATTAGGTCATGCGAGTAGGTGTAATAGGTTTCCAGGTGGTCTGCAGATGCAAGCGAGGTTGGCATCCGTGCGGTTCTTCCGAAAACTAATTCGAAGGGAGTAAACTCCGTCACTTCATGAACCGACGCGTTCTACTCAAACGTGGCATATTCTTTTGCGTAATCTTTTACATAATTTATTATAACTGTATGGATTTTCTCCAGATATCCATTAATATTTCGAGGATACCCGGAAATCACAAAGGCTTCTCCTCGATCGTAGTGAGAGAAGAGGTGAGTAGCAACGGAATGGGTACAGTTATATAATACTTGCTGAAGTTGTCCTGCATAGTTAGTGTATACCGGTTCCAATCCGTGGTTGTAGGGAGTTTTCCTACAGTGATAAGTGACACTTTCTCAAATACGCCAAATGGTGTATCGGTAATCACTATTGGATCATATGTACGGCCTCTCATGAGTTTATTCTTAGAAAAACTACGAAAATTTACTATGTAGTTATTTATTTGGTACCGCAGGCCGGGCCATGTTAATCAATAATCTTTTCTTTTATGTTAATTTAAAAATACATGTTAATCAATGTCGATCGCGCCTCTACGTTTTGTCATACCCCTGTGTCGTCCTATTAGACCCCTATGACATTTCATTATTATTTCTTGCCTTGAGTCCTCCGAGGGCTTTTCAATTCTATCATGACCAAGAGTGTTGTATCGACCGTTATGAGTGACAAGGACTTCTCCTATCCGGGGTCGGCGTTCCCAAAGGTCTTGTAGATCAAGACGCTCGGTCTTG
>CAKNWT010286041.1:0-10615 GCA_932066315.1 Andricus coriarius | reverse complement strand
ACGATTATTTTTTACATTTTTGGGAATACATAATTGTTTAAATAACTTACATTTCCCTAAAAAAGTTGTCACGTTTCGATCAAACCCTAAAGTAGGAGTTCAATTTTACAAAAATGCCAAATTTCCCCATATGAATTAAATGATAATTGAATGAATATAATATTAATATTATTGATCCTATGTTCTTTCTAATAATATCTGCAGCAATTCAAATGATGAAGGGAAATCCGAAATTGAAAAAGCACAAACTCCACAATTTAAAAAAAATGTGTAAAATGTTTTATAGGAATTGTTACTGACAATCACTCTCATTATAATTGAAACTATTTACAGAGAAGAACAAACATTTTTCCGTAAAAATAACAATATTGTTAAGTACCCACGAATCGTAATATTTAAAATTAAATAATAACAACTAGTTATTGTGAATTTTACACAGAAGCAGTTACTGTAAATCTCTCTCACAAACTTTCGAAGCAGTTTCAGTTTAACAAAAATTATTTTCCAGGACAAAGTTTTATATTTAATTATTTCGTTTGTTTACAAAATGAGCAAGTGTTGTATTTGAACACACATAATGAAACATATACCACTTTTCCGAATATCTACATAATTTCAGGTAATAAAGGAAGAGATAAATTCCACATTTTATCAAAAAATTGTTTACAACATTTACAATTGTTGATGTTTCATAAAAATTGTGACCAGCAGTAACTCTCACTATAATTTAAAGCATATTCATCTGAAAAAAAATTTTTTAACAAAAATTACACTGCTTGTCCCTTTGTTAATGTCATTTTTTTATAACAATTCAAAAAGACAATAATCAAATTACTTGTATTCTGGGAGTACTCTTGCATCGCTTTGAGATGATTTTCATTATATGCAAATGGTTGTTGAAGAATAAATAATCATTTTTTGAAAAATCTCGATTTTCTCATACTTCGAGTAAGCATATAATAAAGAAAAAAATGAAAATGCAACAATTTCTGACCAAGATGCTGTTGGAAATTTAGCGCACTTCAATTTAAAACAAAAATACTTGCAGATTCAGGCAAAATTGAACGCTGTAGACTGTTTTGAACGAAAACAATGCGCTTCCTCCCACAGTGCATGCTATCGCGTGCACTTCAACATTTCTAATATCACTGCAAATATTGACCGATTTTCATGAATCTTTTTTTCACTTTCTTCAAATTATATGAATAAACTATTTCTGCTAATTAAAATTGAACCACGCGATGCTTTCATAATTTTAGTTTTTTAAACCGGCCTGCATCTCATAACAATGAAAGGGTGGATTCGTTTCGGGTAATTCGATGCGTTCTGGAGCCCCACTCGCGGTCCGGGGAGTCTGGCACTAAAATTTGAAGAGGGTGACCGGCGCGGTCTCAAAGATACACGCTCAGCTAGTACTGAGAAGCACTGCATTTTTTCCATTGTTCTTTTCTTTTTGTTTATAACGTAAAATATAAACATTTTTTCAAAAAACCGAATCTAGCTGGCAAAACAGACCAATATTTAGATGAGGTATGCAAAATATCAGACCAAAATATTCAACCGTACGGCCGGAAACTGGCATCCCGTTTCATAATGCTTATAAGGCCCCTTAACGCCGACTAACGACGACATGAAGCGACCCAGGTTCCAGATCAGAGACAAAGAGCAGGAGAACGAGGTGACTGCAACAATCAATTTTTGATCGCCATTGATTATATTATTATGATGGTGGACTCCCATGGCAGATGAAAGCAATGGATGAAAGCAAAAACTCATGAGAGTGAAAGAGACAAATAGATCTATTCGTCTCTTTCACTCTCATGATTTTCTGCTTTCATCCACTGCTTTCATCTGCCATGGGAGTCCACACGCTTTTAAGAAGAGAGAAATCTAAAAGTTTTCTGTAATTCGTAGTTCAAGTTCGTAAATAATCTAGAATGTCAGGTTGTATGAAATATTTTTGTCTTTTCTCGCACATATATGGAGAATTATTTTTGCAAAAAATCTTTTGGACAGAATTGAAGCGGTCTGCGCAAGCTCGAGAATACTCTCGACTCGGCAGCTCTCTGGTTAGTTCGGTTACTTCATGAGTAACCACGGTTATGCATTAAGTGAGCGTTAAGGTAACGCTATGAAGTTGGCTGAAATGCATGTCGTTTTTAGAATATGATATGGTATTAAATTTATTTATCAAAACTATGTAACATAATCAAGTATGAAGTTCTTTCTCATTTGCTACTCCAGTGTACTATCTATAACGAATGTACGGACTGTATGGAATGTATGGAGTGGATTAGAAGCAAGTGAAAAGCAAACCATATCTGATAACTGGACTATATTAGTACAAAAAGTAAATGGAAATGACCACGAATGCTGCAATCCTGATCAACGTACGATCAGTAAACCACTGATGAACCCGACGCAATGTGCGATATTACCGCGAACTCACACATGTAATAATGAGATTACTATGTTGCATAATTTTAGCACAACACTTAGCTTCATTCTATTGCTAGTTAAGGTTCTCTTTTTTCATTACGAAGTCCAGGAAGCACTTCCATTGTTTTGGTCCTGTGAGTGCTTTTGTAAACACATCAGCCATCATATTAACTGTTGCACTGTACCGCACCTTGCCTGTTCCTTCATTTATCACATCACAGATGAAATGATGATGAATATCTACGTGCTTTATCAATTTCGATATAATTATATATTTTCCAATTTATTTTCTCTATGAATTCTTTCAAAAGGATAGCTTCTTCCGTAGCTTCGGACAAGCTCATGTATTTTGTCTCTGCCACAAATCCTTTAATTTATTTTCCTGTCTTCTCCAAAGTTAGTCCAAAGTTCGAGGGTCCTCGCAGGTACCGCAATATTCTTTTCCCGGCTATCCAGTGTTCCTTCTTGTGGCACGGATTGCATTGGCTGAGATAGTTTGCAGCATAAGCGATGCCATTGATAACCAGTTTATTTCAGCCCGTAAATTGCCTCTTTCGTTAGGCCGACATTATATTTTTTTCGTTTTTCTTGCAGCCTCTTCTCGGCTTCTTCTGCTTTCTTGAATTTTCGTGTTTCTTGTCGATTCTCAGCAACTACTTTTTCTAGCCTTTCCTTGAACACGACAGGAATTTGTGTAAAAATCTTTTCTTCTATATCTCCATTTAGAAAGGCTTTCGTTATATCTAATTAATGAATTTCCATCTCATACTCAACTGCTGAGGCCATGAGTAATGTTATCTAGCTCAGGTGGGCAAAGGTTTTCTGGAAGTGGATTCCCGCACGCTGTGAGTATCCCTTTGCCTCTACTCGTGCCTTTCTTCTTTTCGTAGTGCCATTGCTATTGTACTTCTTTTTCCATATTAATCTGGAAACTATCGAACTCGGATCTTTTGTCCTATCTACCAACTCCCAAATCTTGTTTTTTATTATGAAGACAAACTCACTACGGATGGCTTCTTTCCACACATTGGCTTCATTTCAACATATTGCGTCTGCTATGGAAATTTCGATTATGTTTTCTTCTACACTTTCGACATAGTACTGCTTCCTAGATCGACCTGGACACACAGTCCGCTTTTTTTTTTGGTCTTCCGCACAATGTTCTCGGTTAACGAGCTGCATCCACATCTTCATTTTCAGGGTCTTTAGGTTCTTCTTCTACCTGGCCTGGGTTATCATCTTCTTCTGATGATTCGTCGCTTTCATCGATACTCTCGTCTTGTTTTTTGATGGGGATTCTACTTTGAATTTTACGTCTCTAAAAATAGTATTTATAAATAAAAAAATACCTTTACTGTGATGTTATGCGTCAAAGCCGAGGATTTAATCAAGAACATATTTCGTTTCTCAAAGTGCAGAAAAACAATGTTAGACGTCAAGGGTACAATGTGGACTATTGTTGAGAATCTGTATTTCCCGTGAAGTCGGCACTTCTCATTCTCGACAATAACGTCTATGTTCCTCAGAGCGATCGGCCGGACAGAGTCGCGGCCAACGCCGTAAGAGCGACAAAGATTGTATTAAATCACTCTTAGGGCCGCATTGCGTCTCTGGACATAAGTCTCTCCCGCGTGAGTAGGAAACCTAAATAGTATGTTGCCTAGGTATTTAAAATGTGCATTACACGCTCTGCAAATCTCGCTTGAAACTTCTTGACGTAAAATGTGGCTACGCTATACTAAGGTTGAAATGACACCGTACTGGCTCTCTAAAACGAAAGCCTTAGTGTCTGAATTAACTCCGGATGCTTTAAGGAAAGTAAACTCTAGCTCCGTCGACCAGCGAAAGCTTCGCATTTGCGAGTACATCGATCACAGGGAAAACCATTTTAACCGAATATCACGGGAATAATGGTCAAAGTTCCCTTTGAAGGTCTCGACAACTTTTCTCCTTGACTATGATGTTTTAGTCGGCCGGAGCCAAAAGTTCGATCACGAATATAGTTAGTTTCTCGAAGTCCTGGTGAACGACGTCAGATTTCGCGTGTGCAATGGAAATTGCTATCTGAAACTCTTAGATCCAGGAAATTCAGCACTCCTCGTTCTGGACAATTTTTTCTATCTTCCTCGGAGCGGTCGGATGAGCAGGTTCGCGACCAACACAATGAGAGCGACGAAGATAATAGTAGAGCATTCGCAGGGCCGCATTGTTTCTCTGGCGATACGTTGATCCTGCGAGAGTGGGACACCTGGATAGTATCGTGATGAAGTAATGCACTTGCATCACTTCTGATGTTAAGATCCAGGCCAAGTGTCCCGGATGTCTCCTTCAAGGCTTTATAAAGGAACGCTCCTTTGCCAATCATCTCGTGAATCCTGAACATTTTTAGGAGAGAATCTCTTCCACTTGCGACGATGTGAGCTGTACCCAGGATAATGCAGTTATGAAGACATTGGAGATTTTAAGTCCGTGTTCGTTGATCCTTAGTACACTTTCCCAGACCAAAGTCCATACAAATATCTCCTTTATACCCCTCGGCAAAAGAGGAGATGCCTCATGGTATCGCCCTGAGAGGCGCCATTCTGTAAGGTGACGTTTTTCGTCGTCACACGATGTTTCTCAGATAAGATAGTAAATCTGGTTTTCCCAAGGCGCGTCAATCCCTATGCATCTCACTATGTGTGGATGAAGCTTAAAGTTTTCCAACAGATAAATGCTGCGTCTATTGGAGCTCGAATCGACATATTTCCTGTAATCTACCCAGACAATCGAAAGATTGCGATTACAGAATACAGAGATTAAAAGAAAAAAGAAGGTAAATATTAGGTTCTTTTAGTAATACGCATGGCCAGGAGTGACAATATCGCTGACCCCCTCCTCCTCACTTGTTAGAACCTTACGTAATTTATGTATGACGCCTTGCTAATTTTCCGCTTTTTTCTTAAAAGTAAATTTTCAAGTTTCCATTAAGGTTTTGACACCAATGATTTACCTGACGCTCAAGTAGCAATGTGCTGTTGAAAGTTCTAATCGAAAACTTACACTTTAAAAGTTTTATAATACGACATTTTTAAACTATGAAATTTTTAGCATACAAATTTTGGAAATTAAAATTCTCCAGTAAGTTTGTCAATTTAGAGCAATGAACATCAGAAAAATAACGACAAAATAAGAAATGGTTCTTATAACGATATATAGAAGGGTCTTTTAATTGAATTATGATGAATCCTGATAACAAATTTTAATCTGGCGCTAATGGTACCTATAAGTTAGGTTATGTTGCCAAAATCGACAAATATAATACCCGCTCAGTGTGTAGGCATGAAAGAGACAATGTGCAAGGACTCCAGTTCAATTGACAAGCTCCTGATATAAAAAGATACCAAATTACCGCCAGCAATCATTTTTCTCTCTAACGCAGTAAGACACGTTTTCCCACAGCGTAATTGATCCATTTTTATATTTCGCTGGTTACCAAAAGCTAAAACTGCGTAAGTTTCTTTTACTTCAGTTATGATGAATGTAATAAAGTAATTTACATTTAAGGCAGTCATTTATACTGTCTGTAATTTTTTGCAACTTCTTTAAAGTGTGTCATTGTTTTTTTCATCGTGTAAATTGCGATGTTTGAAGACAGGTTTCGTTCGAAAAAGAGTGGAGAACGCAGCGGGTTTTTTTTTCTGGGTTAGTTGACGCCCTTACCTCACAGTGTGCTTCCGAGATTTTTCCTTGATCTTTGTTCCTGAAACCCTATTCTCAAATATCGCAATTTATATGAAGAAAAAAACAAATGCATCCCTATTGAAAATTGTAAATGATTATAGATAGTTTAAATAAGAGTCTCCAATTGAACTTACTTCAACATCTTCCTTACAACTAAAGATAGTATGGTTGTATATTAATGTAAAAAAAACTTATTATATTCTACAAATTTTCCGACGGCAATTAACTGAGAGATGTTTAAAGTACCCTCCTGAATTTTACCTATTATTTTTATGATAAGAAACAATGCTCAAAAGTTCACTATCGTTAGAAACTGTCAAATTTCCTTCCTTTTTATGAGATTTTTAGGTCTGTGAGCAATTAAAATTTTTCTGACATATTGTTTCCACAGTCAATACCGTGCAATACTTTAAACGCTAAAATGATCACTCATTAAGCTACCATTTTTTCTTCACTTATTTTTCTAACGTCAGAGCTAGACGACTTACACTTTCTCGTTGATTGTAGGTTACAGTATAACGTTAAATCATTTAAATTACATTATTTTAGATTGTCTGATTCAGTTGCTCCAGTATGCCCTCAAAATCTTCCAGACATATCGAATGAACAGGAAGCATTGGAACGAATGCCCAAAGGAAGACTAGAATACCTAAAGAGACTACTACCACATTTGACAAATCAAAGTGAAGATTGTCTCTATTTGAACATATATGCACCAGCGATGGGTAAGTTATACTTAAATTGAATAAATTTATATTCCTTTTATGCAAATATTGAACTAGTCAAGGAACATAATTGTTATAATTAATTACACAACACAAAGAAGCTATATCGACTAGCATAACTAATAAAGTTGGAAAGTCACAAGTTAATAAATTTCTAATTGAAAACTTGCAAAATTAATGCATTAAAACTAAAAGCGATAAAAGTTAAACAATTTGAGACTTCGTTTAGAATTAAAGTATTCTTCTGTTAGCACCTTGAAACAACGTCATAAAACATTATGGATTTCCACATTTTTCATCAGGCTTTTTAAAATTCACTTATTTTGATCTAAAGTGAAAAATTAATAACTTAAGAATCAATGATAAAGCATTTCCATACAACAGGAAAAACTTCATATTGAAGACAATTTTGTCAGATGTCAAATCGAAGTATGCTGATAAACTGTCACATAGTCATTTCCTTTTCTAGTAATGTTATGTGAAATCCTAGGTTTAAAGAAGAAAAATGACTTATTCTAGTAGACGTACAACCGAAATATACGGCCCTCCATTTCCTCTGTGAACCTTTATCAAAATTTTAAATCCTGAAAAGTTTCAGCTTGTAGCATGATTTAGCTTTTAGATCATATAACTTTAGCAAATCTTGAGCTTTTATTCAATTTAGTTAATTATTTCTTAATTCAACTGTATCGCTGAATCTTAGTTTTAGAAATATATCCATAACGGTTAGACTTTTTGACCGATTTCATTTTCTATGTTCAGGAAATCGGTCCCGACTATATGCATCAGCACCAATCATGATAGCGAATTAAACCCGAAATAAAACATTTTAATAACGACTATAATCAAGATTCAAGCCCTGAGTAGTAAAGAGATGTTAGCTAAAAAAAGCGAAAGGAGATTTTCGAACTATTCTTTTTTATCTATTATTGCTTTTTCTTGGCTATTCTGTATTCCAGATATTAATTCCCTCAAACGGTATTTTTTTCACGGCTAACGTTTTTCTTGCTTTATGTATCAGGTTTATAACTTTACTATATTTAATATTCTTTACTTTATTGAATGTCCAGCATTTATTTTTTTATTGCTTAATTTTATTTCGCGAGTTTGAATTTGTGCATAATTTTGGTTTGTAAATACGATGATTGATTGGATGAGCTCCTGTGCGAAAACGGGTTAAAAATCGAAGTAACCCTCAACTCTTACAAACCACATTTGCACTTTAATTTATTTTACATAAATAAGAAACTGCAGTGAGAAAGAAGTCAGCATTATTTCAGAGCTTCAAAGAATTGATTTTTGAGTTCTCATGTGAGAATGAGTTAAAGAAAAATTATTTCACTTGTGTTCTGTATAAGTATCCAATTTTCACTCAATAAGCTTCATTTTTATTTGTTTGAAAGTGGCGGATATTCCCTTTACTAGAATCAATGTGGAAAAATCAATATTATATTAGAGCTTTAAGAAATTGATTATTGAGTTCCCTTGCGAGAATAGTTTAAATAAAAATCAGTTTCCTCATGCACTACATAAGTCACGTTACACAGTTTGGTGAAAGTAGTTTTCAATATTATTCGCTGCTAAATATATTAACTTATTTATGCTGTTAAAATCCTCCAAGAGATTCCCAAAAACATTAAGTCGATTATTTTCCTCACACCTACATAAGCTTCTGTCAGCCGTTGAAAGATGGTAACTTTGGAAGGTACCTCTTTGCCAAAAGCACCTTTCTCTTGCGATACCAAGCGCAGAGGAATCTTCGTCGATCCGTCCTCGCATCGAGTGTATCTCTGCATTCATCGCACCTGTTCATCCCCTCATTTTCATTAACGAATGCGCACGCAACTATCGGTTTTTCTTCGATTGGCAAGACTTTTCTCCGCGCACGAGATTCTGTACACAAACGGCGTACTGGAATTCGGTTTCATCAGGAAGAAACGCGACTCCCGCTAATTTTTGGTGGTAGTAATTGAAATCACGACCCTTAGAAATATGCTTTTTTAATTGTCTAAAGAGACCCTTAATTTCGTTAAAGGTATACCCGTCAATCGATTCCTTCGCGGTTTCTCAGAATTTTTCCATAACTCCGCGCACGAAAAGCTTTTTATTACACTCCTTTAAGAGGAGGTTATTCGCGTTTTCCACGTCGAACGCGAAGGTTTGCAAGCCCTTGACGCAGGTAATGTGCTTATGTACCATCAAAGCGCATTATCCAGTCATTCTGAATTCGATGGATAAAAACCGGCCTTGCGAACTTTCGCGTTCTACGTGCAAAATATATAAATATATATATTTAGAATGGTATATATATATATATTTATATATATATATATATATATATATATATGTACGGGTTGCGGATAGAGGATCCCTGTACCAAGAGTTTCTGCTGAATATGGTTACAATAATTAATAAGCAGTCGCGCACAATTGTCCAGAAATGGTCCCGAAGGAATAACCCCTAAGCGGAGGCGTGACAACCGTGCCGAAAGCTGAATGGCACCTGGGTGAGGTGTCTTAAACGGTGACTCTGGGATACCGGGCGACCTCTCAGAGTATGCAGCCTTATCCTTGCACGCGGGGCTCTACAAAGATGGACGAACCCTTTCCCTAGCTGCTCGTGGGAACAACAATGACACCACCAAAACACCCGAAAGTTGTAAATGCGGTTCAAAACGATCGAACGCGCAGAGCACCCGACAATGGGTCGGCGAACAATGCCGATAATCCTAGAGTTCGGGGTACTGAAAATAATTTAGATGGAAACACGACGACGAACCGGCAAAACGCCCACATTGAGTGGACGAATCAACTCAAGGATGACTTACTAGACTGCTACGATGCCAGCATTATCCCCATTCATCGAGGCTTTATGGCGCGTATGCATACTCTGTGGTGCCAAAAACACCCAGAGCTTCAGCACGTTTCGATTCAATCGTTGCGAAATCAACGTGCCTACCTCGGGAAAAATGGATATGTATGCAGAGCGCTTCCCCAACCGCTGCTTGACCAACCGCGGAAAACAGGCACCTTCTGAGAGATGATCACGATTTCAGGACAAGGAACATTAACATGCAAGTTCCTCTTAAGCCCCAAGATCTGGCTGAAATGAGGGCCTCCCTTCGTGGAGAAATCTCGTAAGAATCCGACCTCTGGACCATCAATTGCTCAGTTTATGGTGCTGCGAGAGCTTTGGCTGATTCAAATCGAAGGCTCAAACCTACGATGGATCAAAAGACCAAAAGACGCTTACATCAACTGAACAAGAAGATTGGATGGGCAAGACAGAATGCGTCCCGTGCTCAGTGTGTGATTGACTACATAACATCCGGTAGACCGTTCACGGAAAGGGTTCGAGAGTTCGCCTAAGAACTGAGGATCTTGAATCACACACTAAACAAGTCAAAGCTGCTGACAATCAAGCAGCATCTTGCTGACAAAATACGGCTGTTATCTGACGCAAGGAGGAGAATACAGAAGAGGGAGAGATGGATTAGGGAGAATCAACAGTTTCTCGCTGACCCATCTCGCCTGTTCAATGATCACCCTGTTTCTGTCAAAAATCCACCCAAGCCCAACGAGGTAGAGACTTTTTGGAGAGATGTATACAAGATCCCGAAAACACTGGAGTTGAAAGAAAATACTGACAATATCATCCGCTTCAAGGAATTTTGCGACAACCTCATAAAATCTGAGGAGGAATGTCCATCAATTACTGCCGAAGAGGTG
>CAKNWT010286038.1:0-10683 GCA_932066315.1 Andricus coriarius | reverse complement strand
TCCTGGATAGAGCTAAAAGTAGTGTCAACAATTTCATTTTTCGCAATTGCAGCGCCATCTATCGCGAATCGAAACAAATTTTCCGAATAAAACTTACGTATTTCGTAAAGGAGAATCTGAATCTGTGATAAAAAATTGGGGTTGCCATTTGAAATTACAAAGTTACCCCCACCCCTGCCTCCTGTGGGGGTGGGGGTGGGGTAAATTTTAACAAATCTTTTTTCCCCCTCGAAAATAAAAAGTTTTTATTCCAGACATTTTTTCCGTAGGATGCGTATTTTTTGAGATATTTCGTTGTCTCAAGTTAAAAAAAACACCCTGTATACGAAATTATATACATTTTATATGCACAATACAAGTTGGTTGCTGGAATCAGAAGTAAAAATCATTGCGTGAAAATTTGTTCATAAAAATTTCTTATGAAGTGACTAAACGTTAATTTATCAGAAATTACATAAACAGCTTGGGCGCATGAACTGACAAAATAAACAATAAAGAAAATAAGAAGGAGATACAAAATGGGAAAAGTGAGCGAAGTGTCAGCTTGTTCTGACTATATTATGCATCAGCTACTGAATCCCCTGAATCCTCCCCAGTAGCAAATAACATTGCCAGTCAGACATAGGTGAAAAAATATTAGCTGTATAAAACTAACCGAATTACCCCATTTCAAGGAAACTGTTCTGCGATGGCCATTTGAACACTTTGGTTTCTCATTATTCCGGTCTTAAATTAGAATGGCAAGCTTGCTGTCCAAAATGTAGGCACATAACCGACGCAAGGTCGGGCCATAATGAACAAATGGATTTCCCATATTCGCGTCCGCTGCGCCGAACATTAGAAACTTTATCGATGCTAGGAGAACGTAAGGCTATACGAGACATTAAATTTTAGTACTTTTGGATTCGAATCAAATTGCCTCAGAGCCAAAAGTCCCTACAAAGTCGTAATCGTATCACCTCACGTCGAAACTCGTCAGCATTTTCCATTCTCCTTTATGATTTTTTTTTATTTTCAGCAGCGTAAAAATTCCAATAAAATCACTACCTCATTCTGTCATGACAAATGTTCGTAAACTGCGAAGAATATAATATATAAGGTTTATCAGATAAAAAATGTTGCTTTATTTTACCTAAAAAAAAGTGATGTTACAAAATATCTTGAAGATTGTGGACACATACTTGTTGAAAACTTGTTAGGTTTTTTAATACTTAAAGTTGTTTTATATCCTAAATTTAACATTTTGAAAATTCAATCTAGAAGTCATAGGAAACTTTATGCCAGTTGAGAAACATTTGGATGGCCCTGAGGCATGAGGGATATAACTGCTCGAGATTATATGAATATATTAAATTAAACTGGTTGATAGTTTTTTAAATAAAATAAGAGTGGTAAGGATTAATCACATTAAATCTGTGCGAGTGAACATACCTGTGAGTTTGATGTATTGTTGGTTTTTCAAAATTGGAGTAAGTTATATTGACATGTTTTCGTTTTAGTAAATAGCTTATAGTTAAAAGTTAACAAATATTTATTATACAATTATACAATTTATTAATTATATAATATACAAAATTATACAATATTCGTATCCGGTTTCTAGCTGGTTTGTAACTGGATCCACAAAATACTTCTACCCGATTCTTATCCAGTCCTAAACGGCTTGTGCCTAATTTTTCCCGCCAGTTTATATCTGAAACTTAACTGGGCTCTATCCGGCAACATGAAGTATTCGTAACCGATTCGTATACGGTTTTTAACTGGCTCCATAAAATACTTCTCCGGGTTATAAATGATACCTAACCGAGCTCTATCAGGCATCATGTAATATTCGTATACGGTGTCTACCCGGTTTGTGACTGGATCCACAAAATACTTCGACCCGATTCTTATCCGGTCATAAACAGCTTGTACCTAATTTTTCCCGCCAGTTTATATCTGAAACTTAACCGGGCGCTATCCGGCAACATGAAGTATTCGTAACCTATTCGTATACGGGTTTTAACTGGCTCCACAAAATACTTCAATCCGGTTCTTATCCGGCTCAAACCGCACTGAAACCGGTTTTTGTCTCCGGGTTATTGCCGACAACTAACCGGGCTCCATCTGGCATCATGTAATATTCGTATCTGGTGCCAACCCGGTTTGTAACTGGATCCACAAAATACTTCTACCCGGTTCTTATCAGGCCGAATAGGCCCGTACCCGATATTAGCCTCCGGCTTATACACCGAAAAAATGTGCGCTTGTGGAATTATAGAATTAGTTACGATGTGGCGGATATGAGAAAAAATCCGTGATAATTACAGACCTACATTTTGGACAAATATACAGAACTTTTTCTATGAGAATTAAATATAATTCAGGAAGGATTCGTAAACGAGACACAGAACGCCTCTCAAATCAAAAACACGGCAGAATTTAGTAATTTCTACATCACCGCGCCGTCGTTTCCAACACGACAGAAAATTCCGATTAATAGAGGGGCTTCTATCTTTAGCGTACTGTGTATATCAGAAAGAAGGAAGGACGGACAGAAAACACACGAGATACACATTCTTAACTTATTGTAGCACACACAAACATAATTCTATAGCCTAACCTAAAATTGATATATAATGCACGTCACGCACTTCCCTAACGCAGAATATCGCACGCTGAGGCTATCGGCCGAAATGGTCCTTATATACTAATAAAGAAAATTCTTATCGCAAGTAAAAAACGATCCGTGCCGGACCGAATATTTAATTTCAGTTTCCAAATTACTGCATAGAAACCGGCTAGAACGTTTCCTGTGTCGAGTGCCTTTTAGGAATCGGTTAGGAACTGTTTGGAAACGAATTTCAATGTTTGACAATATTAAATTTCAGGTTCCATTTGTCGGATAGAAACCGGTTAGGACTGGTTAGAATGTTTCGTGTGTCGAGTGCCGTGTAGGAATCGGTTAGAAACTAATTTATGTGCTTGCCAATATTTAATATCGGGTTCTAATTTTCTAGATAGAAACCGGTTAGGCCCAATTAAAAAGTTTCCTGTGTCGAGTGCCGTGTAGGAATCGGTTAGGAACCAGCTAGAAATAAATTTCGGTCTTTGCCAATATTTAATTTCAGATTCCAATGTTTGGATAGAAGCCCCTTAGGACCGGTTACAATGATTCCTGTGTCAAGTGCCGTGTAGAAAACGGTTAAAAAGCGGTTAGAAACGAATTTCGATGTTTACCAATATTTAATATAAGGTTCTAATTTGCCGGATTGAAACCGGTTAGCACCAGTTAGAAAGTTTCCAATGTCGAGTGCCATGTAGAAATCGGTTAGGAACTGGTTATTATTATTAAAATATATGACAGGAAGAAAATGGCAGGCCTGTCATTTTTTCCATGTATTTTTTTCGGGACCACAGGAAAACGACATTCGAAAATGACTGGCCCTAATTGGCCATAATTTATAATAATATCGTCTGAACATTATAAAGTATCGACGACTTGCAGATTTATTAGTGAACTATTTGAACTTTCCTGTAAAGCTTCGAAAATAATTAGCAAAAGAAAAACATCATGGGAATTTTCATGATGAAACACCTTTTTGTAACCTGTGTCCATTTCCGAATTCACTTCCAACACATAAATTGTGGAATGTGTTCAATTTGCCATTTTAAAGCTTTCTTATCCTTACAAAGCGCTAAACTTGAGTACCACGGGCAAGAATTTCGGAATATTTTCAACTTTCTTAATTCCGTTAACAAGTTCACATCGTGCGCCCAATTCCATGATTCCACAAAGTATGGTCTCTCCACGCGCATAAAAAAAGTAAAATAATCAAATGGTCCGTAGGTTGCGCGTGGCGAGACCATTCTATATTGGACCATGGAATTGGAAGCACGCGCTGAACTCGTTAAGGGAATGAAGAAAGTTGAAAACAGTACAAAATTGTTGCCCGTGGTACTCAAGTTTAGCGCTTTGTAAGGATAAGAAAGCTTTAAAATGGCAAATCGAACACATTCCACAATTGATGTGTTGGAAGAGAATTCGTAATTGGACATAGGTTACAAAAAGGTGTTTCATCATGAAAATTCCCATAATGGTTTTCTTTTGCTAATGATTTTTGAATCTTTACAGGAAAGTTCAAATAGTTCACTAATAGATCTGGAAGTCGTAGATACTTCATAATGTTCAGACGATATTATTATAAATTATGGCCAAATAGGGCCCGTCATTTTCGACTGTCGTTTTGCCTGTCGTTTTCCTGTGGTCGCGAAAAAACTACAGGGAAAAAATGACTGCACGGAGAAAAATGGTTAGTCAGTCTGAAAATCTAGAGTGTCAGACTGACTTTATTTCAGTTTCAACTATGGGACAGCCCCCTAGATAGTCGAGCGTACGATCCATGGTGTGTCAAAATTGTATGGTTAGCTTCACTATCCCAGAGTGTAGAGTTCGCGATCCTGGAGTTTGAAACTGATTATCTCAGGAATTTTAGTTTGATTATTCTGTAGTGTCAACTTAATCATATCAGTTGGTCAACTTTATAATCTTTTGTCCTTCTTCTACCTACATATATATATTCCTTAGAGTAAGAGAGACAAAAGAGACGGAAATTAAATTAATAAATGAAGCCTGAAAAACATGAAAATTGATATAAAATCGATCAATTCTGAAAGCATCTTTATTATTTTTGAAGAGTAGGATGACTTGAGACATGATTGTATATGTATAAAAACGTTGACACCATAATACTTTGAACACGAGAGGCTAAGGAAACGGCGTCACTGCACTGAATTAAAACATTAATACTGGAAAATTTAGAAAACAATATAAATGCTTATTGCTAATCTCGCAAGTCTTGTTTCTTTCTTAACGAATTACGAAATGCTGAGCACATTTTCGGTCGAAAATGTTGAGAATACGCACTAATTAATGAGTGACGCCTTTGTCCTTAATCCCTCGGAAATATCCAATTTGGCGTTCAAAATCAGAACGAAAATCACTCGAGCCACTCTTCAACATGTTCTCCACATTATATTCACTCTCGACACATGTTAGAAGTATCAAAAGATGGTTTAAACTAATTAACAGTGTTGTAAAACACGGCTAACGTGACACCGAACGTCAGTCGCTCCAAAAATGCGTTCCGGGTGTCGGGTGTGTTCGCTCGGCGTTCGGTAGAGGTCGTGACACAGCCACTTCTGTTTGACATTCTGGAGTGTCGATTTGACTATACTAATAGTGAGTTTGAATCACCTATGATTATTCAAACAGAATATAAAATTATGGTCTGCCTGACTATGAAGAAAAAATTGTGGGTGGTACTTGAAACTATTTAGATTATCAAACTGACCATCTAAATTTTGACACTTCAAGTTTGACTATCCATTTTTCTCCGTGTGGCCTGACAGTTGTTCATATATATTTTCATACATATATTTTTTCTTAAGGGTAGAAATTAATGTCAGTGCTTGACAACATTTAATTCCTGGGTCCATATGCAGGATAACAACCCGTTAGAACCGGTTAGAATATTTTCATAACATTTTCTGTTTCCATTTCCTGGATAAGCACCTATTAGCATCCGTACACGTTCCAGAAATTTAAATTGAAACCGGATATAAATCGGTTATAACGAGGTAAAATTTTAACCGGTTTCTACACGGTTTCTTGTGTTTTCTAACCGGTATTTTAAGCAGGGTGGACATGGTATTATAAGTAAATTATTAAAAAGAAGGAAATTTTGGACCTATGCCTATTTCATGGCACAGAATGATCTAAGTTCCAAAATGTGCTTATTTTGATTAATTTACTTATAATACTGTGTCCAGTCTGTAGGCGAAGTCGGACATATTTTAGTCTTTTACTGTTTCTATCATTTTATCTAAAAACTTACTTGTGAACTTTTAACTATGAACTATTTATTACAACGAAAACATGTCAATATAACTTACTGCAATTGTTTGAAACCAACAATACATAAAACTCACAGGTATGTTCACTCTCACACATTTAATGTGATTAACCTTTACCACTCTTATTTTATCTAACAAACTATAAACCAGTATAATTTTATATATTCATATAATCTGGAGCAGTTATATTGTAATTTTATATTTTACGTTTATTACCATTTTTGCTTTGAAAAAGACTACGGAAGTGTCGTCCAAACGTTGCAATATGATTTGTGGGACCTCTCAGTCTAATAGATTTTGACCAGTAGTCAGAAAAACTTCCACTCTTCTATTTAATTACGGTGTTTTATATTGAAAATTGGGATATTTTCAAACACAAATTCTTGTGGTCTTAACAAGATTTACAATTTGTTTACAATTTTGTCTAATTTTAGTGTTTTTCTCCGTTAGAAATTAATATTATTGATAAAAAAATTTAATTTTAAAGAATATTCACCACTAGTTAGGAAGTTCAGGTTATATTAGATTTCAATCCGGAAATCGGTATCTCTAGAAAAAATCATCAGGCTTCAGAAAAAATTAATATTTTGTGTAAAATTATACGTTAAGCTAGCGGTTTAAGATATTGATCTTAAGGGTGTTGGTTAAATCCGACTTGGAATTTTGTCATATATTTATTATTTATTATTATTATTTTATTATTATTATTACTAAAAGCGTCATCATACATCCGAAGACCCACAACCTGATGATGGTGAACCTCAATTATGCGAAATACGTCGCGATATGGAGAAAACTGGGTACAAAATTGAAATGTCCTGTGTATGTGAGGACCATAAGACTGGATTTGTAAGCAGCAAAGCAAACCCGGTATGCAGACCACCTGTGAAATTCGCGCTGCAATGCTTTGAAGTGCGAGCCACACATTAGGTATTTTCACTTCAACCACCAGGTCCATTTTTGCCCTATTTTGCTAATATCTTCGTAAAATAGTATATTATGCTACATGGGAGGAACGCGCCACATTTTCACGAGGTGAAAATGCGCGTCCTCCCGAGAAGCATACGATACTTTTTCCCCGACTTAACTACTATAGCCGCGTATATCTAGCCCGATTTGCTGGGATAACCTCACTTATTCCTAACAAATCGGCGCATGCTCAGTTCCGCTTTATTACTCCCTAGGCAGTAATGAAGCATTCATCACTCATTACTCCATTCATTCATTACTTAAATTATAACTTGAAAATTATAATTTGAAAATATTTAAATTATATTTTTGACATTATAAATTATAAATTCATCAAGTCACCCAGCAATAAATGTCAAAAACACCAAATTCGAATTCTGAAATTTCCAAATTAGGCCCTCTGAAAATTTATTTATAAACTCCAATTTTATCAAATCGTCCAACTGTTATTTTTGATACTAAAAAATTTTCCACATGGATAATTCCAACATTGTAAAACTGGCAAGCGTCATCTTTTCGTTATAAATTAAAAAAATTATCAAGTCACCCAGCAATAAATTTCAAGACCATCAATTTTGAATTCTTAAATTCCTAAATAAGGCCCTCTGAAAATTCATTTATAAATTCCAAGTTTATTAAATCGCCCAACTGTTATTTTTTATATTAAAAAATTTTCCACATTGATAATTCCAACATTGCAAAACTGGCAAGTGTACACTTTTCTTTATAAATTATGAATTTATCAAGTCACCCAGCAACAAGTTTCTGAACCATCATTTTCGAATTCCGAAATTTCCAAAATAGGCCCTCTGCAAATTTATTTATAAACTCCAAGTTTATCAAGTCTCCCACCTGTTATTTTTGATACTACAAAATTTTCCACATTGATAATTCCCACATTATGAAACTGGCAAGTGTCATCTTTTCTTTATAAATTAAAAAAATTATCAAGTCAGCCATCAATAAATTTGAAAACCATCAAATTCAAATTCTGAAATTTTCAAATAAGGCCCTCTGCAAATTTATTTATAAATTACAAGTTTATCAAATCGCCCAACTGTTATTTTTGTTATTATAATATTTTCCACATTGATAATTCCAACATTACAAAACTGGCAAGTGTAAACTTTTCTTTATAAATTATAACTTTATCAAGTCACCCGGCAACAAATTTCAGAACCATCAACTTCGAATTATGAAATTTCCAAATTAGGCCATCAGCAAATTTATTTAGAAACTCAAAGTTTATCAAGTCACCCAACTGTTATTTTTGATATTACGAAATTTTCCACATTCATAATTCCAACATTACAAAACTGGCAAGTGTCATCTTTTCTTCATACATCAAAAAAATTATCAAGTCACCCAGCAATAAATTTCAAAACCATCAATTTCGAATTCGGAAATTTCCAAATTAGGCCCTCTGCAAATTTATTTATAAACTCCAAGTTTATCAAATCGCCCAATTGTTATTTTTGATATTACAAAATTTTCTGTATTGATAATTCCAACATTACAAAACTGGCAAGCGTACACTTTTCTTTATAAATTCTAACCTTACCAAGTCTCCCAGCAACAAATTTCTGAACCATCAATTTCGAATTCTGAAATTTCTAAATTAGGCCTTTTGAAAATTTATTTATAAACTCCAAGTTTATCAAGCCGCACTACTGTTATTTTGGATATAACAAAATTTTCGAAATTGATAATTCCAAAATTACAAAACTGGCAAGTGTTCATTTTTCTTTATAAATTATAAATTTATCAAGTCACCCAGCAAAAAATTTCTGAAACATCAATTTCAAATTCTGAAATTTGCAAATTAGGCCCGCTGCAAATTTATTCATAAACTCCAAGTTTATCAAATCGCCCAACTGTTATTTTTGATACTAAAAAATTTTCCACATTGATAATTCCAACACTGCAAAAACGGCAAGTGTCATCTTTTCATTATAAATTAAAAAAATTATCAGATCACCCAGCAATAAATTTCAAAACAATCAATTTCGCATTCTAAAATTTCCAAGTACGTCCCTCTGAAAATTTATTTATAAATTCCAAGTTTATCAAATCGCCCAACTTTTATTTTTGATATTACACAATTTTCCACAATGATAATTCCAACATTACAAAGCTGGCAAGTGTACACATTTCGTTATAAATGATGAGTTTATCAAGTCACCCTGCAGCAAATTTCTGAACCATCGATTTTGAATTCTGAAATTTCCAAATTAGGGCTTCTGCACGTTTATTTATAAATTCCAAATTTATAAAGTCGCGTGACTGTTATTTTTATATTAAATAATTCTCCTAATTGATAATTCCAACATTACAAAACTGGCAAGTGTCATCTTTTCTTTGTAAATTAAAAAAAATTGTTTATTTATTTATTTAAGAACAGTGAATGGGCAGAGCCCTTTATTACAAATCAACTTATAAACTAACTGAAAAGCAAACTTAAATCTAGATGAGCTGAACGAGCATAATGGCAGTGATTACTGGTTGAAGTGCGCAACAAATGGTTGAAATCAGTCGCATTTCTGTCGAAAAAATCAATATTATTGTTGAACTTTTTATTTATGTGATTCGCTTCTTGACATATCCTAGACAATGCCGAATTCGCTCCATAGTTTGTGCGATGATGAGGTACATGGAAAAGAGTTCTAGATCGAAGAGATTTTACGGGTGCATTTAATTTAATGTCGTAAAGTAAAGCAGGACAGTTAATAAAATTATTCAAGATATTGTGCAGGAATCGTAAATCAGCAAAGAGGAATCTAGAACAAATTGTAGGGATATTAAGTAGCGCTCTAGTCCCGTCATAATAGTGATCGCGTCTGTTCATAGCCATGCCCAGCTATCTAGCCGCGAAACGAAGGAATCGGTTGTGAATGCGTTCGAGTCTGATATTATGAACGGCATATTTCGGAGACCAGATGACTGATGCATATTCTATAAGTGGTCTTACTAGCAACAAGTAAAGAACCTTTTGGCGCAAATGGGTTTCTGAGGGAAATAACCCTTCGAAACTGACAAGTTGAAAATTAGGTATGAAGGAGTAATAAACGCCGAGCGACACGACTTCAGAAGAGAGGGAGGTGTACCATCAGGTCTGACCCCTTTATTCTGATCTACTTTCGAAAGCTTGCAAAAAATTTCATTCCTACTGATTTTTACATTGGAGAGGTCTATGACATCAGTTTGCTTAAAATGAACATTAGTCCAGTCATCTGGTACTTTTATCCGGTAATTTTTGAAGGAGTCATTTTTTTTCTCTTAAATACTTCATTTGGAGGTGCATAATAAGGGCTTAGGTTTTGTGGTCAGAATTTTTTCCCGAAAAACGGAAATTTTTTTTGTAAAAGGTGTAAAATATCACATGGCAGTGGATTGGTGCTTTCCTGTGCGTTTTAGGGATAAAAGTGTTCTTACCAAAATTAAAGTAGGTAAAATTCTACGTAAAACTAGAAAAAAGGTGTTCTACCACCAATAGTTTAGGAGTTGCGGCCTTTTAAAGAACCCCGATTTTTTCAATTTTTTGCAAAAATCACATGTTTTTTTTTGGTTTCTCTGTAGCTCGGATCCTTATTGTCAGATCTAAAAATGGTCAATAGATGAATTAAAGTAGACGTACATACCTGTAATTTCAGCAAAAAAACATTGTCCTAACTGCGATAGATCGCGAGTTAGCACCTGCCGAAGGTGACCCATTTTGACCTGAATAACACTGGTTTACAAAAAAAAAAAAGGTGATGACTATTTGACAAGACCACTTTATCCTTATGTATTTTGACGCGCTGAATATGAATCCGAGGTCTA
>CAKNWT010286033.1:0-22490 GCA_932066315.1 Andricus coriarius | reverse complement strand
ATCATATTGTAAGTTGTATACGAAGTGATTTTAAAATTGAAGAAAGGTGAAACACATTTATCTACTTTTCAGACTTTTTAAAGCTTCTCCTTTACCCACTAAAAACATAAAATGCCCAAGTATCCAATTAAGTTAGAAAATCGAATCAAAACGTTTTACAATAGGTGGTTTTAATTCGTTACATAATTTAGTGCGGAGGTAAATCTCGGGCTTGAAACAAAATATTACTTGTGGTATTTATTTTACTTTAAATTTGCAATGTCCAGAATTTCACATTAATTTTAACCTCAAATATCGAAATTCACTCTCACAGACAAATTACCTAGTTTACCACAATTTAACACTAATCAATTATAACTGATCCTCTTATCTACGAGGGAGGGGCTTAATTGACCAACAATCAAAAGACCAAGACAGAGCAAATTGTATAATTACCAACGCACGATGCAAATATTATGCTCTTGACGGCGCTTAACGAAACAAATGATTAGCATAGGGGAGTCCTCCCTACAGTAGATAATGATACTACAGTAGATAATCATAATTATAAGCACAAATGTAAGTAAAATAATAAATTCAAATTTTAATATATCAACAGGTATCGTGTCTTAACTATTAATTACATTAAATTAATTACGGTACATACATTATTATTTTAAATAACGATTATGTACTGTAGGATCATTATATATTGTAGGTACTCTCCCCTACCTTGAATATCAATTGTTTGTCGTTGAATAATCCAAAATTGTACATTTACTTCCTAAATTAAAATAAAATATATAATTAGATACAAAACTGAGCCAAGTCGGCATCCAGAACCACAGTGATTCATTTTTGTAGAGATGACGCGACGGACGCGAACTTCAACCTTCTGTCGAAATCACACGACAGTCAATCCAAAAATCTCCTTAGATTACATACGAAGCTTCAATTAATTACGACAATGGAATATTACTAGGCAAGTATATTTCGAGGAAGTACATCACTAACACTTGGCAGGAAAACAGCAAAAGATAACTCATCAACCCTCAAAGTTTCTCAATAATAAAGAGTCCTTATTGTTATGATAAATTCCACGACACAAAATGTTCGCAAAGTTTATCGAGAAATTATGTAGAACGTTAGAAAACAATCACGTTTAGTGAAAAAATTGAAAATTCAATTCTCAAATATCATTTCTCTCAAAAAGTACTAGAAATCAACGGAAAGTTCCTAAGTTGGTGATGAAATACACTAAAATAACTTACATAATCCTGGTATTTTTATATTATTTATTACCAATCTATTATTTTTCAAGAGAAATTATATTTGGTACAATGAAATTTTTGGCAAATGATTACCTATCGCGGATATCCATCTTGTCTTTGCTATGATTGCTATTTTGTGAATGTTTATTTACTGAAAAAGGCTGAGAACTGATATTTAAGTAAAGATTGAGGAGATAAGAGATTGAAAAACATGTGTTAGTTTTTAATACATTCATGACAAGACGTAAGCGGAAGTACATGCATTAAACGACACTAGATGAGACGGAAGTTTGTGGTGACTTTTGGTGCTGGTGATATTATTTTTATGATTTACTTCTGACGTATTTCAAAGAACCCGAATAACAAATAGCCACCTAAGCAGATGAGATTGTGTGCATATTTACATAAAAGTGAATGATCTTATGAGCTGCTTACTATAATTGAAAACTCCTGTGAGAATGTGAGAAACCTAAACTAAAATTTACATTTGCCAAAATTGTTTACTTTATTTATTTCAGATCATTATTATTTATATATTTTCATTATTATTATTTATCCAAAAAACTTTAAAATCTACTTTCTCAAGTATATCAGTTGTATTTGTTTTAATAAACTTTCTGAAGTTGTTAAAAATTCTGCAGAGGGTACTTTGGAAATATGTGAACGAGAGAGAACAGTATCGCTGAAAACGTTAGGTTGGTGAAGCCTGATTAATTATTTGTTGTGGGTATGTTGTCAAACGTACTTCATAATATAATCAGTTAATTGTGGCATTGAAAACTTACATTAACCGTTCTGGAACAGAAAGGGAAACATACATTGGGTTGTTGACTAGATCCCCGGTAAGTTACAGAACAGCGACGAAATTTCCCCAGGTGTTTGTTTTATGAATTTGTATTCAACGAGTTAATTAAAATCAAATGCAATAATGAGTATTTTCGCGAAAGTTTAACCAGGGTACTTTATCCGGAAAGTAACTCGTACGACGACAGAAAGTCCCATCCTAAGGGACTTTGTTGAAAACTCAATTCTTTTTAAAGTATTTTACGGTAAGGTAAAAGTACAAGAAGTATTTGGAGCGGTTTTTCCTTAAGAAATATTTCACAATGATGTAGAAAGCTCGACTTAGTCAAAGCGCTGCGCACTTCGAAGATCAAGTTGACAGTGTGACTGCTTCGAACGTAAAGACGACTGACATGAGTGATTCTCGGGTTTACATAGTTTTTGATCTCCATGCTAAGGTTGAGGAGGCGAGTTCGTGCCGAAAGTTACTTATGAAATTTTGTCCAAAGCAAATTTTGAACTTTGGTACGGAGCATATAGGAAGTTTTGTCCGGATCACGTACGATTGATATTTACACCCGTATCCAGCCACGCCCAACGACTAGAGGGTGACTAATAAACCACATCTACTGAGAGGCCCAGTTGTTGGTTGTGTCTTGTTTTGCTCTTTCAGGAATAGATTATACTTACTATCTTAACTGTAATTAATGAAAATAGACAGACGCTTTTTATTACAGCACCTCTGACATCGGTAAAATCTATACTTGGTTTCTTTCACTACCCGAGCTTCATTAAATTAGTCGTATCTACTGAGTATTTATCCTCCTGTGGTATTGCACTTATATTACATTGCGGTTTCTACTATATCGTCAGTAGTGCAATTATCATACTTAGACTCGAGATCGGATGAGTTTCGCTAATGCACGCGATGTGTAATTTTCGCTTGATTTTCATCAAAGTAAGCTGGGTTGCGTCTGGTTAGATATTGTGTCAAAAACTAAAAAGCTGCGAAGGTAACTGTCCTCCCTTCTTAAAATCATCATCGTACTCAATGACTTAAATTTTAGTTTTGGGCAAAAAATTGACAATTGTTCATCTATTCTTGTAAATTATTGTTACAAAATTAATTTATAGCCTCTATAACTGCTACAGAAAATCTCAACATGTAAACAACAAAAAATGTTAATTCACCTGATCAGTTTCTATAAGTTGTCAAATTGCAGTGTTTGTCAAGATGGCCATTGTAGGTTTTTTGGTGTTCCGGCTCAATAAGGCATATTTTTTTCATTGTTTGTTTCCAAAAGTCCTCCTTCCTTAAGATTTTCACCAGGTCCCATTGCTGAGTATGCAGGCGATCCATTATTATGATATTCCCTTCTACACAACAGATCAATAGTATTAGTATTTCAATTGTGAAAGATGTAGGTTGATTATAGGAATTCTTATAACACAGAAATCAAAAGATATAATTTTTATAGGGCCGAGTGACAGAAAGTTATTTCTTCTCTTAGCTCACTTAATAACTTTCCTCAATTCGTAAAATATAATTCATATAATTCATGATTAATTTACTGATTTTTTATTAAATGGGTTTAAGGCGCACTTTCGCCGTTTCTTAGCAAGAGCACATATCATAACATTTTTCGCTTAAGCTTTACTGAAATTTGGTGAAACGTTCATGATACCTGTATCCATATCGTATGGAAATTTGTGATTGGTGGTTATTTGTTCAGGTAGAATTTGAAAATAGTAGAATTTATGGGGAAAGGAGTCAGTTGGTCAGTAGGAACTTTGAATCCTGAGATCTTTTAATATCGACCTCCAAATGTAGCTTCCCTAATCGCCCGTTGCTTTGGAGTGTTATTATCTCGCTGCAGGCGTTCGTATACGGTGGAGACCTATCATGATAGGATTGTATTTGATATGTGCAAAGACAGCCATAATAAAATAATGAGGTCATTGTATGCATTTATGGTACAGCTCGTCTTATCTGCTTCTTATTCGCAATTTCGTATCAATTGTAAGCGTTCCTTTCGCTATGCAGGTGAAGTCTGATTATAAAAGGATTATAGATTATAGAAGAATTAAAGCGATTCGACTAAATCGAAGAATTCAAGTAATTCGATTAAATCGAAGAATTCGCATGATTCTATTAAATCGAAGAATTCAAGCTATTCGCAGGAATCAAGTAAATCGAAGAATTCAAATAATTTGACGAATTTAAGTAATTCGACGAATTCAAGTAATTCCAAGAAATCGACTAAGTCGAAAAATTCAAGTAATTTGATTAAGTCGAAGAATTAGAGTAATTCGCAGAATTCGAATAAATCGAAGAATTGAAGTATATACATTGGATGTACCAAAGAATTTTTGAACCATCCAAATGATGCCCCATTAGCACTTGTTATCGGTGTCGTAATACAGAGTCTTTGAATACTGTTTTGAATTAATGACGGACTGGCGTGGCATAGCGAAGGAACCATGCTCGGTCATGTCACAGTCGTAAATACGTATTACCGATTGAGTTCGGCATACGAGTCCCCGAGCACATCCATTGGACCACTCCCTTGGAGTCCAAAAAAAGGTTTTGGTTGTTGGTGAAAATTGGCACAGATGTAGCCTCCGGAAGCTACGACCACGATCGTTCACCGAACGATCGATCCCGACGCGACCGGAGGTGATACGTCATCCGACTCGTCACTTCCCGCAACACCGGAAGACGATCGAGTCGGGAAATCACTGAATTGAATTGAGACTTGAAGAGCCACGGACTTTAAAACACGGACCCGAACACCTGAGCTCTCTCGAACGCGCACAATTGATAACTGAACTCGCAACTCACGAAAACATGGCCATACCAGCCTACACCTTGATAGAAAAGCACTGGGAGAGCAGCAAAAGGGTCCGAGTCAGCTCGACAAAAGAACCCCCTCGCTACTACCTGAGTTCCCACAACAAGAAAAGGTAGCAAGCCAAACTCAAAAACAGAGGGAAAACGTTGAGGAGAACAAGCACCGGGCGGAGACCATGCTATGATAAATGAAACCCGAAGGTCAATCAAAAGAGAAGCGATAACATCAAATAAATTATTAACAAATACATTTATGTTTTAAGTATCAATTTAAATAACTTCAACAGCAAAAATTAATATCTCGAGCTAATTTTTTTAGGTATATTTTTTATCATTTGAGTGCGTCAAAAATTTAGGATTCCGTTGTCTTGAAGCAAATCCTTCCGAAGGACTCAATATATTCAGGAGTTTATATTTAGGTGAATTTGATGTTTTAAATTATTCCGATAGCTTGACATTTTTTATACTGCAGACTTAAATGTTATATAAAGAGTTGATTTGAGGAACATGCAAATTTTCTGGACAAGTTAATATAGATTGAAAAATTAACTTATGAGATTTTGAATGCATGGAAATATTGCTTACAAATTATACAAACCAGTTGATTTCAGGGTTGTACCATTTTGAAACGTATCCTGATTATATTTTGGACATAACCCTAATTTAAAATTTCTTTTTCAAAGTTAGTCTTCAATAGGATCTCAGATTTAATTGTTGACAGATGATTCTAATTTCGAGCCTATTTCAATCCAAAAATCGACTTTATTTCATTAGATTTGCGGATTAAACTTAAGTGCAATTGTTTTGTTGCGTAAACTGTTTTATTACCGGGTGACTATATGATTAGTAATTATATAATAATTAATACTAATAATAATTAAAATCATAAAGTTAAAATTTCGTTTTGACATAATCATTGATTATGCCAAATGAAATTTTGACTTTTTCTGATCGGGGGTATTCTCTTTATAGAATTCCATCTGTAATCAGGGTAAAATCTGACGAGACAACGTGAAAAAGCACGTCAAAATCTCACAAGTTCAGTTTAACTGTTCCTAAAGTGGAAATTCTACCTTGTTTTAATTCCGTTATCTCGAAAGAAGCATTTTCTGTGACAATCAGGTCCTTTTTCAAAAAATATAAATTTATTATGATAATATCAGCTCCCTTGTCAAGTAAAAATAGAGCTTTTGATTTACTGAAATTAGAGGATGAAGTCTCTACAGCTGGGGATTCTAGATTGAATTTTTTGCAGGAATTTGATCGTGTATTATCATGATTCGTATGCTTGTATGTGGCTCTTATTTCGCCGTGCTCGTCAGAGCGTCTGTTCGGCGAACATAGTAGTAGTTGAAATTTTCTGTACTTATTGGAATAGGGGGTTGAGTTTTGATTCCATCATGCTACCAATATGGATTTGAACATCCTGTAGTTTGTAACTAAACAGTTGGAAAATAAGGAGAACGGTTGCATATTTACGGTTACACATATGGAGGACTGTAATTTTATGAAAAATTGAAAAATTCTTGCTTGTCTCAAATTTTGTTGGGTTTTGGAGCAGAAGCTTTATATGAGTTTGAGGTCGTTGTATTTATCTTCAAGAGCCGCTTGCGCTCCTCATTTTACCAGAATTACTCGATCAAAGTATTCACTTAAATTTTCTTCTTGATTTATCCAAATTGTTGATATTTCATGCCAGTACCATAAATAAGTTTAACGTGGAGAAAAATGCTATTTTGAATTCTTTATTAAATCATTAATGGTTGCAAAATTTTTTCCATGGATACTGAGTCTTGTGGCACCTTTTAGGCGGGCTAAAACGGCGTTGAGATATTACTTTTCCTTGAAAACCAGATACGTTTCTGCCAGGCATATTGGCGATATAATTGCTTGGAAATGAGGGAAAAATCTTTTATTTATTGGAGAAATTCAGGAATGGAGAAGTTAAAATTATAGAATGGTTTATTTCAACAAAGAGTGATAACTTATTTACTTGACTTGAATTAGTGTTCAAAGACGAAATCGTAAACGATATTCCCAAATTTAATTTTCAAGTATTTTGTGTAAATTGTAACTATTGTTTTAACCTTTTGCCTATTTGTTAGGTTAATTAAGTAATCAGACATCCAATGAAACTGCGCCAAAAATTTGATAGCATAAAAATTAAAACTTTGCTTCAAAGCATAAACTGAAAATTACGTTTTGCTATAAATTGGTGATGATTTTGAATAAAAAGAATAAAACGATAAAATAAAAAGGATGAAAACTCTGTAGCTAGTTTTGAAAAAGCTTTAAGTTCACCTATAATCTTAAAGTGATTCAAAACTTTCAAAGCTTGCATGGCGTACAGTGGCCTTGATCTTAAGTCCAGGGAATCCATACGTAAACCGTCAAGGCCGTGTGAAACATTTCCAATTGGAATACATAATATTATGCAACTTACGCGCGTGAGTGCCCGCGCACTGCTCCCTTTGTCGCTATGCTGCTGTTTGTCACGCATGACTGTGCAGCGCCTCTCTTTCGGCTCCGCGGTCCCCGCATCGACAAAATGCCGAGGTCATCAATAATAGAAATATGCAGTGTATTATAATTCGAATATAAGCCTTTTGACAGGGATTCAATGCTAGAAAATTAAAAAAATGGTAAATATCGCGAAAACTGTAGGAGTTCATTACGCAGAATTATAATTTGAATTGTCGTTGTTTACAACCATTCACTTGCACAATATTGCTACAAAGAGTACATGCAAGGTTAATACGGGGTAATTTGTAGGTGACTGTGCAACGAATCTAAGAAGAACTTATACTCTCGAGTGCTGTTATAAAAGTTCTTCCTTAATACTACACTAAGCTAACATTTTTAAAGTTGATTAAAAATATTGAAAATTTATAACAAAAGTGACAATATCACCGCTGCCACCAAATCAGCTGTGACGTCCCGAGGTAAAGGCGAGGGTAGTTTGTAAATATTTGAATAAGAGACAGACCAGTGTTGCTGATTACGTCAGGGTGGTAAAGCCAGACTAATTATTTGTTGTGGCTACTAAGTCACTAGAAATTCTATGAGGATTGTGTCAGTACAGTGTTTGAAATAAAGAAGGTGTAGTTAACATTATATAATATTTATTAAAGACAAAGAATATATAATCAGATAATTGATACATTAAAAACTTACATTTAGCTTTCTAATCCAGAAAGGGCAAGAGAGATTAGCTTGTCGATTTGCGTTATGTCTCAAGGCTATTTATTATATTCATGGACAAGTGTCTAAGAATGGCCCTTTTCGACAAAGGTGTAGATCTTGGGACAGTAGAGGTACTTGGGTTAGCTTTAGCTGACGATAAGGTTGTTATGTCAGAGTTAATCGAAGATTTGCAAAAAATGTGTAGGCGTCTCTTGGTCGCCTATTCAGTAGAGATGGACAGATAGATGTGGAGTTAGGCGTATGAACGAGGGTAAGAAGGATATCGGTAGAGCAGGGCCCATAATTAGAAGTAATTACGCCGAAAGGGAAATGGCTTAATGGTATAATAATAATGTGGAAATCGTGACTTAGTCATGGCTGTTCGGACTTTGAAGATCAAGTTGGCAGTGTGACTGCTTGAAACGTAAAGGCGACCAACAAGGGTGATTCTATGGTTTATATATTTCTTGATCTTCATGCTAAGTATAGGGAGGTTAGTTTGTGCCGAAATTCACGTTTGAACTTTTGTTCAGAGCACGTTTTGAACTTTTGCACGGAGAACGTACGATTGATATTTGCACCCGTATCGGCAGTCTCGACCAACGTTTATACACATCGGTACGTTTAATTATATTATTATCAAACTCTGAATGAAACTAGTAAGTAAATCATGAATCCCATCTACTGAGACTCTCAGTGATCGTTTGTGTCTTCTCTTGATCTTTCAGAAATAGATTCTGTATATTATCTTAACTGTAGTTAACGCAAATAGTCAGACGATTTCTATTAAAGCAAATCTGACTACACAAGTAATAGTTCACTTGTTTACTGTATGTTGTACATTATTTGGTGAACTGTAGTTAGATCATAAGTGTATATTATATACATATGCATTGATTATTCAGCATTATGTAATTATCTGATATCGGTAATATCTATACTTGGTTTCTTTCATTAATCGAGCTACATTCAATTATCGGTTCCTACCCAGTCTTTATCCTCCTGCGGTATTGCTCTTTTAATTATCTTGCGGTTTCTACTTCATCGTCATTATTGCAATTTATAGACCCAAATGTTCATTGAAATCATTTAGTAGTCTGAGTGTTAATGTTTTTTAGAGCATTGAGGGCATTGGTACTGGCACAGGGATTACCCCAGGGCCTCGTGTTCGGAAGCCTGACGTGCTATCGTCTGAGCGATAGCATAGCCATAGTCACCAAAAACTTCTCAGGCCATGGATAAAGGCGAGGGTAGGATTACGGAGTAAGATAAATTATCGATAAATATTAAAAATATTGATATCTTTTCAGAAAATATCGATACATATCGATGCCTTTTTTACTGATATTTCCCAATCCTAGCTACTGGTTGTTTACCGGAAGTCTTTCGATTTCACCTCATAGAGACTTAACATCTGTTTGTTGGAAAGCTTGAAGGTTCATCCACACATAGTGAGATGCACAGAGAGCTAAACTTATGCTTAGAAAAGGGTTTGTTTATCACAAATGCTTTGTTTAGGCATCAAATGATCCACATGTTTACTTGGTGCGGAGGTGAAAGTCAAAGTATGCTTGATTTTTTTTGTTGTGGATAAGAAGCTAAGAGGGCTATTATGATACACAAGAGTAATGAGGAATTTCCATGTCAAGGATGAAGGAGAATGACAAATGAAAAAGGCGATGCAGACGTGAGTGCAAATAAATACGAGAATAGGCTAAACAAAACTAGAAGGCGCATGGAAAATATTACGGGATAACATCGTCGCTAGTGAATTTAAAGTCTGTGGTACTGCGGTTGTAGGAATAATGAATAGAGATGCTTGGTGAAATCATGAAATCCACGTGGCAGCTAAGTACAAGGAACAAACGTAATTGAGGAAGCCAAACATTACATGTCTTAGCGATGACGAAACAATTAGTTTAGAGAATGATTATAGGGATAAAAACAGAAAAGTAAGAATGCTAATTATAGAAGTCAAGGTTAAAAACAAGGCTGCAGAACATGAAAAATGCAAAACGATCTTGAAGGAAATAATAGATAATTTCGATAATAGGTCAAGAAGATTAGGATATTAAAAAGCAATACAGAATTATTTGGAATCAAGAATATCGTTGGCGAAATGATATGGGATACGAACAAAACAAAAGACTGCATGAGTGAACTTCTTTGGAAATAGTATGAAAGGGAAGCTATGAGGTATAACAACTCTGATATAAAAGAGGGTCCGTTAGAAAGTCTCATTCACAGTAGCAAAATAGTAATTTGTCCCTCTAAGATTAGGGCCGTGATTGCACGGAGAAAAAAGGATGGTCAAAGTTAGAGGGGAAAAATTTAGAGAGCCAGTCCGTTCTTCTAGATGGTCTAAAGAGCCATCCAGACCTTTTTGGACATAGTCAGAGAGGCTCTCAGTTTATGACGTGTCTGACTGTCATAAGAAGGTCAAACTCACTATCAGGGATAAGCAATGTCTCCTTTCGGGATAGTCAATACGATCATCTTGTTTTCACTTATTTCGATCATCCATGGAAGGGCAAATGTCCCATCGCGGAGGGCCAGCCTGATTAGTTACCGTTGCCGTGTTAATAAATGTAAAGTGTATAAGAATATTAGGAATAATTCTAAATTCATATTTAGAATAAATAGATATTCCTTTCTTTGAAATTAAAATCGATCATTTATTTTTGAGAAGCAAATCTAATTAATAATTTAAATTTCACTTTATAAGTCTTCCTTGTGAGCAGAGAATTACTTTTAATAACTTTACGCTTATTATTTGCTGTGTACAATTTCTTTTCACATTTAATGATTTCAAATGAGGGCGCCAACCTTAACCAATCCGGTTGTCGACCCGATGCATGCAGTGGTCTAGACTCTAGAGCATTTTCGGAGTAAGTGAATATCATTGAGTTGTTCAGCGTCATATTTGCTGCTTATTGAACTTAAACATGTCTTTGATAAGCTTAAGCTGCTTTTCGATATTTCGAACATTCGTGGAGAGTGAAGTGCATAAGAATATGATCGAAAGTGAATTAAGCTTATTCTCTTGATTTCTCAACATCAAATTTGATGCTTTCAAGGGACTTAGGATAAAGGCATAACTAAACGTTCAGTTATCAATTTGGTGTCACCGTGTTGTTTCACATCGAAAACGTGCAAAAAAATTCAGCATTCATTGATGATGCAGAAAGTAACGAGATGTGGGATATTGGTTTCTGAATTCATATCAATGTTTGAAATCTTACAATTTAGTGTGACACCGTGCCGTGTCCTTAGCCTCTCGTGCTCCAAAAAATATATTGTCAATGTGAACTGTTTTTGCATATATAAAATTATGGCTCCTACACCTCACTCTTTACAAAGAATAAAAAATGCTTTCAGAATTCATGTATTTCATATAAATTTGCAGGTCTTATAGGTTCCACTTAATTTATAATTTCTACTCTCTTATAAGAGAGAGACCGTAATGAATAGGAAAAGGTCAACAAATGTAGAAAATCTAGAATAATCAAATTGACCCCCTAATATGGCCAGGTCGTCTGTCCGAGTAGATCAAGTCGATTATCTGATATGACCAAATCGACCCTCTATGATGACCGATTCCACCCTTTATAATGATCGATTCCGTCACTGGTACAACTGTGCACTTTGTTGGTCACAGGCACAACTGTACACCGAGACATCTGTTTTTCGTTTCAAACTTAGCGTGCAAAGATGGGACACTCCCATCTGTGCACATCGAAATGTCGACGTGCACAGATGGTAGCCTAGCAACGGCTAACGTGCACAGATGGGAGACTCTCAACTGTGCACGTCGAAATTTAGCCGTGCACAGATGGTACAATAGCAACAGTTCACGAGCACAGATGGGTGACTCCCAACTGTACACGTGCACAGATAGTACTCTACTACGGTTCACGTGCACAGACGGGAAATTCCTAACTGCACACATCCCAATTAATACAATCAATTTTTCACTCAGAAGTCCTCGTGCACAGATGGAAGAGACCCAACTTTACACGTGTCTCAATTGATACGGTCATATTATTGACTTACAAGTCAACGAGCACATGAAATCAGATTTTTTACTTAGAACTATTAAAAGCATCAATTTCACTTAAAACGTGTACGGATTGTACCTTCCCAAATGTGCACGACTTGATTGATACTATCATTTATCGCATAAAATATGTGCACCATCTGGGTATTTGGACTTTTAAATAAAGTGTCTAATTCTATTGACTCATACAAGCCCAGTTCAGAGTCTCCCATATGTGCACGCGGACTTGTAAGTTGAGCATCTTATCTTGTAAATTGTGATGAACACAGTTTCGAGGGTAGCATCTGTACACGTGGACTTGTAAGTTTAAAATCTGATCGTATTAATTGAGACGTGCATACCTGGGAGGGTACCATCTGGGTACGTGCACTTTTAAATAAAAAGTGCAATTCTATAAACTGATACGCGCGCAGTTGGGAGTCTCCAATATGCGCACGTGGACTTGTAAGGTGAGCATCGTATCTTATTAATTGAGATTTGCATAGTTTCGAGTGTACCATCTGTACACGTGGAATTACAAGTTGAAAATTTGATTGCAATAATCAATACGTGCACAGTTAGCAGAGTACCATCTGTACACGTAGAATTACAAGTTGGACATCTGATTGCATTAATCAAAACGTGCACAGTGAGGAGGGTACCATCTGTGCACATAGACATTTGAATGAAAAGTCGGATCCAATCAATTGATATGCGTACAGTTGTGAGTCTCTTGTATGTGAACGCGGACTTGTAAGTTAAGCATGTTATCTCATTAATTGAGACGTGCACAGTTAGGAGAGTGCCATCTGTGCACGTGTACAGTTAGGAGTCTTCCATCTGTGTGCGTGGACTTCAGAGTGCACTAATGATCGTATTAATTATACATGCACAGTTGGAAGTCTCTCATCTGTGCATGTGCACTGTTGCGAGTATCCCATCTGTGTACATGGAAAAAGTGTTTTGACAACCTAATCGTATCAATTAATACGTGCACAGTTCGGAGTCTCCCATATGTGCACGCGGACTTGTAAGTTGTGCATCTTATCTTATTAATTGAGATGTACACATTTTCGAGGGTACCATCTGTACACGTGGGCTTGTAAGTTTAAAATTTGATATTATTAATTGAGACGTGCACTGGTTGGAGGGTACCGTACGGGTGCGTGGACTTTTAAATAAAGAGTCTAATTCGATAAACTGATACGCGCGCAAGTGTTGAGTCTCCTATATGCGCACACGTACTTGTAAGTTGAGAATCTAATCTTATTAATTGAGATTTACACAGTTTCGACGGTACTATATGTACTCGTGGACTTGTAAGTTTAAAATCTGATCGAATTAATTGAGACGTGCACAGTTAGCAGAGTAACATCTGTACACGTGGAATTAAAATTTGAAAATCTGATCGCTTTAATCAAAACTTGCACAGTTATGAGGGTACCATCCGTGCACATAGAAATTTGAATGAAAAGTCGGACCCAATCAGTTGATATACGCACAGTTACGAGTCTCCTATATGTGCACGCGGACTTGCAATTTAAGCATGTTATCTTATTAATTGAAACGTGCACAGATAGGAGATACCATCTGGGAACGTGGACTTTCATAAATTTCTAATCCTATTAATTGATGCGTGCACAGTTGGGAGTCTCCCATCATTGCACGTGTACAGTTGAGAGTCTCCTATCCGTGCACGTGTACAGTTGGGAGTCTCCCATCTGTGCACGTGGACTTCTGAGTGCAATAATGATCGTATTAATTATACGTACACAGTTGCGAGTCTCCCATCTGTGCACGTGTACAGTTAAGAGTCTCCCATCCTTGCACGTGGACTTATGAGTGTAACAATGATCGTATTAATTATACGTGCACAGTTTGGCGTCTCCCATCTGTGCACGAGCACTGTTGAGAGTATCTCATATGTGCTCGTGGAAAAAGTGTTTTGACGACCTAATCGTATGAATTGAGACGTTTAGAGTTCGGAGTATCCCATATGTGCACGCGGACTTGTCAGTTGAGCATCTTATCTTATTAATTAAGATGTACACAGTTTCGAGGGTACCATCTGTACACGTGGACTTGTAAGTTTGAAATCTGATCGTATTAATTGAGACGTGCACAGGTGAGAGGGTACCGTTTGGGTACTTGGACTTTTAAATAAAGAGTGTAATTATATAAACTGATACGCGCGCAAGTTGGGAGTCTCCCATATGCGCGCACGGACTTGTGAGTTGAGCATCTTATCTTATTAATTGAGATTTACACAGTTTTGAGTCTCCCATCTGTACACGTGGACTTCTGAGTGCAAAAATGATCGTATTAATTATACATGCACAGTTGGAAGTATGCCATTTGTGCACGTGGACTGTTGCTAGGGTACCATCTGTGCACGTCTAAATTTCAACGTGCACGATTGGGAGTCTCCCATCTGTGCACGAGCACAGTTTACTTGTGCTCAACAACGTGCACACTTGTACCACCGGCCCTCGACGTGCACCGTTGCTCCGTGCACAGTTGTACCCTTCTCATTTGAACCTCTTGTTTTAACGTTCTAGAGATAGTAGCTTTAGTCATCTTCCAGGGCTTTCCTATAGATGACCCTGCGATATAGTCTGTCTGCACATTTAGATGACCAAACTGATCCTCCATTTTTCTCCGTGTGAGAAATTGAAGAATGACAAAGCTGCTGGTGTTATTGGTATTACTGCTGCAATGGTTAAGAACAGTGATGATTGTTTGTCTATAATACTGCGCGAGTTCATGCATATGGGGCATAATTTCTGAAGTGAACCCACCTCGAAAATGAAAGTTGTCCAATTGGCCTAAAAATTGGCCCAATTTTTAGTCCTATTAGATAGTACTTCTCACAGAAAAAATAAATTTATTTTGATAATTATTCATCAAAGTGGTGGGGGTAAAATTTTTTTATTTTTCAGGCAAAGCCTTACTTTCAAACATTTGTAACTTTTTTCCTATTGCCTTAATCAAAATTTCAGCATACATGTTTTTGATAGATTTTTTAAACAAATTTTTGTTGGTTATAACGCATTTTAGAAAAAGTCCAAATTTGACCGTAATTTTTGTACCGTGTCATGATCTAAGTTATCAGATATCATTGTGATACTTACATGCTTGAGCCCTCCATCTTTTTTATAATAAATCACCACAATGAATATTGTAGCTTGGTCATTATTCCAGTGGAATGATTGAGCTGCATTCTGAATTATGAACGCGTAATTCTCAGCGAAATCGATGCAAATCAAAAACTACGCAGGCAAGAAATTTTCCTTCAGATTTTTGAAAAAAGATTGCTCCTTTGAAATAAAATGATGAGTTTTTTATTTGAAAAGCCTTTCAAAGAAATCATCTAGGAATTCATCAGTATCCATTACATCTGTCGGTCTGTAACCAAATCTCAAATCTCACTTCATTAATACAATGTTCATCAAAAGCTTTTGTGATGTTATCTTACAAGTTTGCAATACCTGGACAGTTTTCGCATACTCCTAAATGTCGGGAACTTGAAGAGTTAGGACATACAATAGCGTCCAACCAGTCGCGCTAGTTTGTGAGCACCATGTCAGTATTCTCGGTTAAATGTTGAACATTTATTTCATTCAACATCAACTTGATATTCTAATAATGCACGCAAATGCACACATTATGAGTGCCACTGCACTGTAAAAAAAGTATCATTTCAAGGATAGTTTTCGGGATTGAAGCAGTCCTCCAAAAATATAGTCTCGGGTGGCTCCATTCTAATGCCACTTTATTTTGATGCCACTAAACGACGATTTAGTACGACTTTTTAGGATCAAAACAAGACTGAAGTGAGAATCAAATTTCAATAATGTAACGTGGCACATGGGACGTCCGTGAACTGTCACTGTAACTTTTTTCGTTGTGTTTTGACGGTTATATGGCTTTCGTCATGTAGAGTCGTTGCTAACTCTTTAAAAATGGCTTCTTTATGCAAGTATTGTGAAAATGGCCCGGTGGAGTTTTCTACTTGTGTTTTTATATTTGCTTATCAGATTCATTATGACGAAGTGTATCGCTCCGGGTGCAAATCAGGTTACAAAGGAAAACTCGGAGAACCCGAATATGAAAAAACTAATATCTTCGTCTTTCTGGAAGACTCCGCAATTAAAGATTTATGGCAAAAAACTTCAATTTGGACAAAGTTTATGGTGAAAGCTGGCCAGTTCATTTACAGTAAACATTTTTTATCTCCACGGAAAAAATCCTCAAATGACCTGATGGCTCTATTTTGAGAAAGGTAAATAATTATATATTTACTATGAAATCGAAATCACAATTTACAAATGAAGCAAAAGTAAATTCTTTTTTATTTAATAAACTGTATTTATTAGATATTTTCACTTACTACTCGTTTACAAAAAGTAACATTAATTTAATATTTTGGTCGCATGAAATGTTAAAGATGAAAATTTGAGGTTATTATCAAACATTTTGTAGTCTTTTAATTTAATCCTGAAATTAACGTCACTTTTTTTGTATCCTACTCAAATAGAACATTGACTAGATTAACTTGGTACTTGCACTTGCTGAGGGGAAAATAAACAGCATTTTTTTGAAACGAGTAGTAAGTGAAAATACCTAATAATACAGTTTTTTGAATAAAAAAGAATTTACTTTTGTTTTATTTGTAAATTGTGATTTCGATTGTACAGTAAATATATAATTCTTTACCTTTATCATAATAGTGCTATCGCGTCCTTTTAGGATTTTCTTGTGGAGAATGTTTTCCTTTAAAAAATCTTTAATGTGAACGAACTGGCCAGCTTTCACGGTAAAATATTTGAAAATTGAAGCTTTATACCAGAACGCATTGATAGCTGGGTCTTTCGGAACGATGGAAAAATTAATTTTTTCCATAATTAGGAGCTTCGGGTTCTCCGAGTTCACTTTTGTAACCTGATTTGCCCCCGGAGCGATACACATGGGCATAATTAATGCGATAAACATAAAAACACTAGTAGGGAACTCCACCGGACCATTTTCACATAATCATTGTTTAATGTATTACATTACAGGACAAATCTCTGTAGATATATAAACAGAAATTCTTAAATTTAAATGAAGACATTTCGAAAGAAGCTAAAAAAATTAGAGGGTTGTTAATTTTAAATTTTCGAAATTAATAACTTTAATTCTAAGCAATGCAGAATTCAAATTTTTTCAATTTGGAAGAGTTAAAATTGAAGATTCTGAAAATTTTGAAATATAGGAATACAAATTATTCAAATTTTCGGCAACAAAATCACAGAATTTTTGTTTTCAAACCCCAAAACCTGCATAAACCTTAATTATAAATTGTCAAAACCAAAAACTCTTTAATTTCAGAGGTTTACAATTTCAATTTCTATAATTTTAAAGAGTTACAATTGAGAAATGTTCAATTTAAATGGTATATAAATAAAAAATCCTAACTTTTGATGATTTTGAAGATGAAAAATCAACTTTTTAATTCTGAATATTCCAAATTAGAGAAATTTCGATAGTTATTTGTCTAAGCCCAAATTTTACTTTTTTTGTGTGCAGAAGATGGAAAAGGAGTTTTGACCTACACTACTCACATATATTTGCAGAATATAATGCGACAGCTTGCTAAGATTTCTTTAGCTGATTCCAAAGAAAGCTCATATGCAGAAACATAAATTAACGAAATTAGCTGAAAACTAATTCTAATTCGTAATTTATTATAAGACATCGAAAAATAATTTTCGATTAACTTGAGTGTTGCCAAAGATAAAGATATTCCAATGTTCCAAGCGTTCTTGAATTTGTGTTAAAAATTCGAATAAACGACTGCGCAGCTCTAATAAAAATGTTAAAATATTTTAGCTTGGTTAGTAGGTATATTTTGATTTAAAACAAATAAAATTTAAGATTTCGTTATTTGTAATAGAGGATCTCTTGAAAATGCATTGGAATCTATTAAAATATCCTAAAATGATTCAAAGTCTTTGAAATTCTTATAAACTATTGAAATACATAAAACAAGTTCTATGAATCTTTTAAAATTTCCTAAAATATTTAAAATCCTTTGATATCTTTTTAAATCCCTTCAAACTTTTTAAAGCTCTTGAAAGTGCCTGAAAATCTTTTACAATACCCTCAAGTATCCTCAAATCCTTCGAAACCCCGTTAAATTGCTGGAATCCATTAACAATTTCTTTGTAATCTTTTAAAATGACCTGAAATATTTAAAATATTTTGAAGTATTTTAAAGATCTTCAAAATGCAAAGAAATTTGAAAAAATACTTTAAAATATTTCATATCCATTCATTATTTAAGTGTCAATTGATCCTCAGGATCAATTACATAAAAACTTTTTTAAAAATAAAAAAATCCATCGAACTGAGTAGAAGTGAGTGAATTCAGAAGAACTCGAGTGAATTTTAATAATTCAAAAGAATTAAAAGAATGCAGGATAAATGGATGAGAATTCAGGTTGAATTCGAAAACAAATAATTTCCAATCTCTTAAAATCTTAGAAACCCTACGAAATAACTCACCTCTTTTGAATCAATTCTTTAAAACTCATTAAATTCACAGATTTGTATAACTTTCATGAGTGCAATAAATCGAAAAATATTTGTTAAATTACCAATATTATTTTTTAAATTATGATAATAATAGGATTTTTCAAATTACCAATAATATTTTGTTATTACCAATTATTTTCTCTGAGTTTCTTTGTTCATTTTCTCCGATTTTAATTTAAAAAATAAACATTAAAACAGTAAGATCTTGTAAACCCACCCGGGTATCTCAAATTTCAGTTCTTAACCCTACTTCCCCGAGGAAGATGTGATCAACACCTAAACTGCCAAGAAGTACCTTTGGAAGAACATCCACCTCATTACTTTTCAATCATTGTAATATGAATTTTTCATTACTGAATAATAATTCGCATAATTAAATTAAAATGAAAAATTAAACGACATGACAAACTTTTGTAACTTTGTAACTTTTACAATTCAAAAGTAATTCTATGAATCATTTTCAATTTAAACGCTGTCTTATATTCAGATAAATAAATAACATTCATTATGTTTATTAGTATTAAATAATTATATATTTATTCACCAGTTCCCTCTTATGAAAATAATGCAACCTTTTTAGCCTTTTCTGTTTTCTCTATCATATTTCAAAAGTTGAAGAAAATTTAAACAATGAAGAATTCTCATAAGCATGAAGTTGCAAGCAATTAAAAAACTACTACCTGTACATTATTTTAATTCGCTAGTACGTTTTTCAATCTGAAGTTAGCAATGTAAAATAGTACGAACGATGGCATCAAAACAAGACGATTTGGTATTATAACAGGACGTTAAAAAAATGATGCTCAATTAAAATGGAACCATAGTTTTCACAGTGTGCTTCTTGCTAGAACACAATGACGAGGTCTGAGTTTGGTGAATTTCGAAATACTGTTCTTCAGGCCTGTTCTGATGTAAATTGAGAATATAACTCGTTGACATTACACAGTAGTGACCTTTTCTGAACATGTGAACGAGTTCCATCATCATTCTTGATCGACACAAAGTCTTTCATCCCTGGCATCATTCGACTTATGTCATCGTGTTCATAAAATTTTTTCACTAGAATTTTAGCTTCAGGGGTCAATGCTCTTCCTCTTTTTGGATTCGGAAGCGTAAGAATTCCATGCTCTGAAACTATTTTTTTGACATTTCTTGCTTTTCGCTCTCATTGATTGAACACCTGTATCAGTTTTCTTCGTCCCAAGATTTTGGCGCAAGCGAGAGAAGTTGAAATTGTTCTTGAAGATCTTTCGATGCATTGCATTTCTCGATGATTTGACCAAGTACTTTAACAACAGCTTTATGATATTTGTTTTCGCACTGCAGTTTTATGTCCAAGACATCTAAATCTTTTTCGCTGTCATATAGCTGATCTTCATCATCGTCAGAAATCATTTCATGATCCTCAGTATCTACCTTATCTCTACCATAAGGCTTTGCAATATCACAAGAATTCAAGGATGATTATAGGAAAAAATCTCGGCTTTCTTTTAAAACTATTTTGAAGAAGAAAAAAGTGTCGAAATTTGAAAAAAAGTAAAATTTATTTCTGATTTTCAAAAATTAGGGTCAAATTTTGACTTTTTTTTAAATTTTTATGATCACCACAAAGTTTGTGAAAAAATCTATCAAAAACATTCATACTGAAATTTTGTTTAAGGCAATAGGAAAAAAGTTACAACTGTTTGAAAGTAAGGCTTTACCTAAAAAATCCAAAAAATGAACCCCGTCCACTTTAATAAATAATTATCAAAATGAATTAATTTTCGAGTTGGGTACACTTCAGAAATTATGATCCATATATGTGCTGAGAATGGGGAAGTTACAAATTCCATTTCCTAGCACAAGTATGCGAATACAAAAAAATGCTCGAAAACAAAATTATTTATTTAAAAAGATCTACAAATTTGCTTGAAACTATTTTTTTGATAAGAGGCATAGTTTTTATTTTAACCTTGGAAAATTTTATGAATAAAAAATTTAATTTTTTGGCTAAACCATGCAAGATACTTTAAAATGATAATAGTAACAGGCAAACTGGTTTATCTTAGAAAGATCTAAGAATTTTGATAATGCCATTTTTCAGTAAGTGGTATTATTATTTTTCAATCGTGGAAAATGTTAAAAAAAAATAAAAAATTTCATTTTTTGGCTGAAATATATAAGATACAAAAATGTGTTTAAAAATCATATTTATCTTGAAAATAGCTAAAAGCTTGCTCAACACTTTTTTTTTGATGAGACGGTTAGTTTTTGTTCTAATCGTGAAAAATAAAATTAGAAATAGGAAATTCAAATTGATGGAAAAACGCCACGTGCTTGCCTGGCTGCCCTATAATTTGCCCACTCCACTGGTTTTGTGGCTTTCTCATTTTCTTCAAGTTATTCCACACGGAGCTGGTGGTTGCAAACAAGTAGCCAATGAATGTTTAATAGTTCACTTGACGTCAGAAATGTGTTTACAGTTGGAGATTTTTAAATATAGATTACATCGAATAGATCGGATGACAGATGCAAAATTCTGAAACAATAAAATATTCTAAAAAATTGATGCATCTATGGTTAAAGTCAAATGCATTAAGGCGTCGATATAGTCGAGTTAGTAGTTCCTAAATTATTAACATTGATTTATAATCCCAATTGAACCGTCCTGATTAAGAATATCTGAAATCAAAAAAATGCAAACGGCGGAAAGGCCAAAAGAAAAATAAATGTAGTATTCTAAGGTATTAGGAGTAAAACGCGTTCATCGCAAATTATTTTTGTCTCATTTTTTATATTGAAGGCACAAACGAAGTGAGTGAGACTCACAGCGGGTAACATATGTCTATGTTTTTACTGTGAGGTCCTTTTTACATTCTCATCATAATGAGAAGGTATTGGTTTTATGTGAAAAATGACTTTCGTGCATTCCATCAAATGTCGACGTTTTGAGGCACCCTGAGCCAGAAAAAATAGTTTTTACGTCGGTGTCTGTCTGTCTGTTGTCGACGTCGTCGTCGTCTGTATACCGGATAACTTTTGAAATACTAATCGGATTGGATTGTGCTTTGGCACACCGTTTCGGGGACCAAAAGGAAAGAATAGGTTCGTTAACTAGCTATTTTGGATAGAAATTAAAAAAGTTGAAGCATTTTCAAATTTTTTCAAATCATTTTTTTTTTAATTTAGAAATTCCATGGACTGCTATCCGTATTGCTCAAAAATTGAAACAATTTATTTCCATGACTTATTTCGATGGATGGAAAATTGTCAGAGTTATAGCATTTTCTAAATCCCCTAAAAAAGCGAAAATTAACATTTTAAGCCAAATAAAGCACGATGTGAAAAAAAGTGAAGGAAAGAAAAACGTTACTTTTTGATAGCCCTACAAGATTATCATGATGACTCTTTGAGTTTTCTTGAAAAATCGAAAATTTAAATTTTGTATGGATAAAAAATAATGAATTATTACATTCTGATCATAATGCAAGGTACAGTGAAAAATATGAATAGACAAAAGCAGCTCTTCCGAAAAAGATTTATAACTCATCCAAATTTGTCATAAATAATATTTTGATCTGACACGTAGTTTCAGTTTTAATCGTCAAAGATAACATTCAAAGTAAAAGAATTAAATTTTTTGAAAAGCGATACAAGGTGCGAAAAAAATGACAAAAAAAGTTGTTCTACCAAAAAATATCTTCGGAAATGTTATAAACTCTTGTAATAAAAATATATTAAAGATAAAAAAATTAACTTTTTGGAAAAGGGACACAAGCTAGAATAATATTTTATTTAACAAAATTTATCGCCTCAATTATATCTACAA
>CAKNWT010286030.1:0-13098 GCA_932066315.1 Andricus coriarius | reverse complement strand
TAAAAAATATATGCTTTTTAGTTAAAAATGTAAGTGTTTGATTAGAAATATATATTTTTTAGTTAAAAATCCAACTAGTTAGTTGGAAATTCATCTTTTTTACTTTAATATTCCAGTAACTAGTTGAAAATTTACCTAATTCGTTAAAAATTGACATTTTTTGATAGAAAATTAATATTCTTGGTCAAAAAGTAACTTTGTGGTAGAAAATTAACTATTCGGTTCAATTTCGAATACTTTTCTTGTCAATAATTTTTTTTTTGGTTTCAAGATTCATCATTTTAGATGAAAATTCATCTATAGGGTTAAAAATTGAACTATTTTGCTGAAAATAATTTGTTTTTTGGTAGTGAATTAATTTTCTTTTCTGAAAATTCCATTTTTGGTAGAAAAACGATATTTTAAATTAAAAGGTGATCTTTTTTTATTCAAAATTTATATATTCTGTTGTAATATTAACTCTGGTTAAAAATTGATTTTTTTTTCATTCAAGTTTAATTTTTTGTTTATTGAAAATTTGGCTATCTTGGTTATGAATTCAGCTTTTTAACTTAGAAAGTTAACTGTTTAGTTGAAAATTTAATTATTTTGTGAGAATTTGACTGCTTTGTTAAACATTCGTCTTTTTGGATACAAAATTCGTCCTTTTTCATTCATCTTTTCGAGAAAAAGTCTACAATTATATTTTTAGTTACAAATTATTATTATTTTGTTTGAAATTTTAATTATTTTCTTAAAAATCCAACAAATTTTGTTGAATAAGGTGGATATCCAACTAATTGGCGTAAAAGTAACTTTTTCGTTGAAACTTTAAATTTCCGGATTGAAAATACACCTATTTTGTAAAAAAATTGTCTTTTTGGCTGGAAAATTTAATTTCTGGGTTAAACATTTGAATATTTCGGTACAAGATTCAACTATTATGTTGGAAATGAACTTTTTTGTTGAAGATTTATGTAATCATGTTGAAATGCAATTTTTTGTAGAAAATTCATTTTTTCGTTGTTAAAAAATGCATCTCTTTTAGTTGAAGATTCATATATTTTGTTGAATACATTTTTTTGCTGAATTCAATTGTTTTTAACTAAAAAATTTTTTTTTAATTTTTATTTCAAATATCAACTATTCAAGTTAACATATTCTTAATAATTACTCTCCTGATTTAAATAAGTGAAAATTCGCACTTCTGACCATTTGAATTAGTGAATATCAACTAAAATTTTAGTAATGTTTTACTGTTTTTTCATTCGAAAATGTTACTGAAATTAAAGTGCCGTTTACTGATTCAAAAAACTCTTAATTTTATTAAAAAAAAATTAATTTAAAACTTAGATGAAATCCAAAATAGAACATAATTGATTCTTAACGTTAAAGTTAACAACTTTTCTTACTATGCAAAAAGTGTCATTATAACGGAAATTACATGTCTGGTGCTAAAGCTATCGAGGTTGCTAAGTCAAGTTAATTATGTTAAAAAATATGCAAAAGTTAATAGCAGAATAATCAAGAATTCTCGACGCTGGAAGATTGTGTGTCGAGACGTAAAGTGTTAGTCGATGTTTTGAATATTAATCGAGTGTTTGCAATTTCAAATTTTAGTTGATAAAAGAAGCTAATAAGAGGAAAGGAAGATTGCAGGGAAGATTCGAAAAATAAGAAAAATGCAAATGAGTCTCCATTAACACATTTTAAATTTAATAAGACTTAATTTTCTGCTTTGAATATTAAAATCTTTTGAGAATGGAATAACGTGAAGCTGTAAGCTTATTATTTTTTAATTTATATGCAAAATGAGATTAAGGAGTTAGTAGTTCAATTTAAAGTAATATGATTGTTGGACATAATTGGTTAATTTGACATGCTTAATAACAAAATTTAATGAATTTGGATATTATTTTTTAATTTATGACTCAAATTAAAATTTTAGAATTTAAACAAATAACCATTTCATCAATAGTTGAGAAAACAGTTTGCTAAAAACTCGTTCAGCTTGGGCTTACTCGACGCTGATTATTATGGTAAATAAGTAAAATAGAATTTTTATGGTAATAACTACGGCACTCACATTTTAAAATAGTTATGAAACAACAAACAGATTTGCATTTTGATGCGTTCATAGAACTATTTTCTTTCTCAAAGAATATTAAATAACATTTATTTCGCAACGCGAAATGTAAATATGACTATAAAATGTTCCCTTTCTACAAAAGGCTTGAAATAAAGAAATTCTAAGGCGGAATTACATTCCTTTATTTTTAAAGTTGATATTTTCCTACTGATATTTTTCTGGTGTACAACATGAAAGAAAAAATTTGATTTGGCGTCAAACTTCTCCTTTTACATCCCTTTTCACAAACCTTTTTTTGTTCTTCTTCGAATAATTATATCCTTATAGCTCTCATCATTTATTAACCTACTCCTTAAAAATAAACGTTTTTACCATCTTTTTATTTTTCTCTATATAACTCTTTATTCAACCACTCTGTAATTAAAAAAATTTAATTTTGCGTCAAACTTGTCCTTTCATATGCCTTTTTAGAACCTTTCTGCCTGTTTCTTCTTTCAATTAGATATCTTCTATCTCTCCTTGTCACTTCCTAACCTACTCCTCCAAAACAACTATTTTTCATTTTTCTATTTGCAAAAACTCTACCTTTCTCCGGCCTTTTTTCATTTTTTTTATTTTCTACTACACATCTCCTTATCCAACAATTTTGCCATTTGAAAACTTTAATTTTGCGGCGAATTTCTCCTTTCGTATTTCTTTCTAGAACTTATTCTACTGTTTCCTTTTTCAATAATGATATCCACTTTTACCTCTCCTTATTTTTCCTAACCTACTCCTTCAAAACCATTATTTTCTATATTTCTATTCTTAATAAATTCTACCTTTCTCTGCCCTCTTTTATCATTTCCTTGTTTCCTCCTATACATTTCTTTATCCAACAATTATGCCATTTTAGATCCATTTTGAGGTTTTCTTCTTACAATGATTATATCCTGTCACACCTCTCCTTATCACTTCCTAACCTACTCCTTCAAAACAAATATTTTCGATATTTCTATTTTTAATAAGTTCCACCTTTCTCTGTCCTCTTTGATCATTTTCTTATTTTCTCCTATACATCTCTTCATCCAACAATTATGCTATTTAAACAATTTAATTTTTCTTCTATTTCTAATTCTATTTCTAATTTTCTCTTTTCGTATGCCATTTTAGAACCGTTTTGACTTTTTCTTCTTACAATGATTACATCCTCTCATACCTCTCCGTATCACTTATTAACATAATCCTAAAAATGTAACGCTCTTGATCTTCATTCTCTTTTTAATAATTCTCTCTTTTTGTGGCCTTTTTTATCATTGTCTTATTTTCTCCTATACACCTCTTTATCCAAAAATTCTGCTATTCATACATTATAATTTTGCGGTAAACTTCTCCTTTCATATGTCTTTTTAGAACCTTTCTGGGTGTTTCTTCTTTCAATGATTATATTCTCTTATATAGATCCTCATCACTTCCAAACCTAATCCTCAAAAATCAATGTTTCTCAAAATTCTCTTTTTAATAATTCTATCTTTTTCCCCTTTTACAATGTTCTTATTTTTTTTATTACAATGATTATATCCTCTCACACATCTCCTGATCACTTCCTAACCTACTCATTTACAACTATTAATTTCTATATTTCTATTTAAAGTCAATTATATTTTTCTATGTCCTCTTTTTTCATTTTCTTATTTTCTTCTATACATCTCTTTATCCAACAATTATGACCTATCACTTCCTAACCTACTCCTTCAAAACCATTATTTTCTATATTTATATTCATAATCAATTCTATTTTTCTCTGTCCTCTTTTATCATTTTCTTATTTTCTCCTATACATCTCTCTATCCAACAATTATGCTATTTAAAAAATTTAATTTATCGGCAATCTTCTCTTTTCTTATGACATTTTAGAACCGTTTGGACTTTTTCTTCTTACAATGATTGTATCCTCTAAAACCTCTCCTTATAACTTTTTATCTTATTCCTGAATATTACCATTTCTATTCTTATCCTCCTTATCACTTCCTAACCTACTCCTCAAAGATCAGTGATTTTTTTATTTCTCTTTTTTATCATTCTACCTTTCTTTGTCCTCTTTCATCATTTTCTTATTTTCTCCTATACATCTCTTCATCCAACAATGATGTCATTGAAAAATTTAATTTTTTGTCAAACTTTTCTTTTCGTATGCCATTTTAGAACCGTTTTGACTTTTTCTTCTTACAATTATTGTAATCTCTCACACCTCTCCTTATCACTTCCTAATTTACTCCTCCGAAACAATTATTTTATATATTTCTATTTTTAATAAACTCTACCTTTCTTTGTCCTCTTTTAACATGTTCTTATTTCTTTCTCCTTACAATGATCATATCCTCTCACACCTCTCCTTATCACTTCCTAAGCTACTCCTTTAAAACCATTACTTTCTATATTTCTATATTTAATCAATTATATTTTTCTATTTCCTCTTTTATTATTTTCTTATTTTCTCCTATACATCTCTTTATCCAACATTTATGCCATTTTAGAACCGTTTTGATTCTTTCTTCTTACAATGATTATATCCTCTCACACCTCTCCTTATCACTTCCTAACCTACTCCTTTAAAACTATTATTTTCTATATTTATATTTTCAATCAGTTCTATTTTTCTCTGACCTCTTTTATCATTTTCTTATTTTCTCGTATACATCTCTTTATCCAATAATAATGATGCCATTTTACAACCGTTTTGATTTCTTCTTCTTACAATGATTATATCTACTCACACCTCCCCTTTTTTCCTGCTTCTTCTTCCCTTATCCTCCTTATCACTTCCTAACCTACTCCTCAAAGATCAATGTTTTTATTTCTCTTTTTAATCATTCTACCTTTCTCTGTCTTCTTTTTTCATTTTTTTCATTTTCTACTATACACCTCTTCATCCAAAAATTATGTCATTTTCTTTTTTTATTTCCTACTCCACTGGCTCCTTTTAATTGATTTATCCTTTTCTATTCTTTTTTATCCCGTTCCCTTCCTCGACATTTCTGTTCTTGTTGCTGAATTTAAGAACGTTCCTTACAATGTTTCTTTTGTTATGTAATATTTTACGAAATAAAAAAAAATTGTAAAGAGGAATTCTACTCCCTTATTATTTAAGCTTATTGTTTCGCGATTACAATTTTTAGTTATATAACGTGAAAAAAATTTAATTTTGCGCCAGACGTTTCTTTTTGTATCCAATTTTATAACCTTTTTGCCTGTTTCTTCTTCCAATAATTATTAATATTATTAATATTAATATTTATTTTTTGATTTTATATTGTTTCACCTTTTTTGGTTGAAAATGAAACTATTTGGTTACAAATCAATCTCAGGATTCAACTATTTTTTAGAAAATTCGTGTTTTCTTATTCAATAATAAATTACTTTCTTTGTTAAAATATCAACTATTCTATTTTTCGTTAAGAATTTATCTTTTCCAATTGAAAATTCAACTATTTCCTTAGAAATTTTCCAATTTTGTTAAAAAAACTTCCATTCTGCTTAAAAGTTGAAAAATTGGAATGTACATGCAACTCTCTGTTGAAAATTCATCTTTCTGGATTGAAAATTCTTTTCTTTTGGATTGAAAATTCATCTTTTGGTAGAAAAGTTCCTGAATGAAAAATCACATTTCTTGATTGAAAATTCATCTCTTTTGCTTAAAAGTTCAACTATTTGGTTTTCAATTTAACTGCTTAAAATAAAATTAATTTTTTGTTTGTAGAAAATTAAACTATTTGATTGAAAAATCATCTTTCTTTGTTGAAACTTTTGTTGAAAATCCAATGTGGCCCATATTAAATCAATAACGATTTTTTTTCTTATAATTTGTTCATCACATATATAAAATTTTTTAAATCTGTTTCAGGTAAGTTCTTCCATGGTTACGTGACTCTGTTCTTCTGGTTGGTAGGAGAAAATACCTTTTCTTCTAGCATCTCAATTTATAATTCAAAATCCTAAGGGAAATTGTTTTTCCTTTTTCCACTCTTATCTTATAAATCGATTTTAGAAGTTGGCTCTTCCTACAAAATTCCATCTCGAGATATGTGTTTTTCTTTTTTAATTTATAGAAAGAAATAAAATTACCTAAATCTTAGAAAATTAGATTCTCCTTCACGCGTTTCGAGTAGATAAACATTCGAAAAATTAATTTTTCTTTAGGTTTTAGTCTTTTACAAATACTTGAAAAATATACAGTGCTGTTGAATTTTTCTTTCTGTGGTTAACGTTAAAAATTAATAATGAAAGAATCGATCATATTGTGGAAAATTCATCTTTCTGGATAGAAAATTCATCCTTTTGGATTGAAAATTTCTCTGTCTTCTGAAAAATTCGCCGTTTTGGTATTGCTTATACATAATTCAACAAGCTCGATAAACTGCTTGTCTAGATTATTAGTGTATGCTCTGATTTTATGCCAATTTATCTGGATATTGATTACCAGGTCTTTTGTGATACTCGTGAATAATGATTATGCATCTAGATAAATTAATATGTAATTATCTGCCACATAAAAACTTTTGATTTTACTGATAAGATCCCAAGTATCTATCATGTAGGCTTTAGTATACCATAAAACGTTCTTGATCGGATTGCTAATAAATGTTGATGGAAGGCCGTGAAATTTCGGTTTAATTATTTTCCAATAAGTAAATTAAGTTCAATCTGTATCCTGCTCATGCAATCTTCACATAAAGTTGTATAAACCGGTTTGGCAAGAGCTCTTGGCATATCTAAAATAAAAAATTTTATTTTTGAGACAGCTTTACACTTTAGGACATGGATATTCCGTTTAAACTGATGAAAATTTTGTTTCTACAAATTCGAAACCATTGGTGTCAAGCATCACAGAACCGCGATAAATAAATTTTTAAACCAATCTTAATAGTGCAGCAATTAATGTTGCTATCGCTAAGAAACGGTTTTTATGAAACATAAATTTCTCACATCTTCAGAATGTCAATTTTCCACATTCGTTGTCAAAAACATGCTTTTGGTTCCACGATGCCTTCACATCGAATCTGTTTTCGTAATTTGAACAAAAAATGCTGTAAGACAGTAAACTTTTTTCCGTGAGCGTGTTGAAAAAATATGAAATACATTTTAAATGGCTAATACAATTTCTATGATGTCATTGTCATCATTAAAATAAGCGTTCCGGCTTCAATTTTTAATTGAATAATTTTTTTTTTTTCATGGGTAAATTGAAGTTTTTCATGAAAACCATTGAAAGCATCAATAACTGCCTGCAACTTTTCTAGAAAAACACATAATAAGGGGTCATCAACATACTGAAAGTAAAAGGGCAAAACAAAATCTAGCTTCTTGAAAGCAAAGACCTCCAAATCTTCCATAACTATTTCTCTTAAAATCGGAGAAACGACTGAACCTATGGGAGTACAAAACTTATGCCTATAAAAAGTTCCATCGAATTTAAAATATGTTGAGTTGATAATAAAAGCTATTCCTTTAATAAAATATTTTTGACTTAATCGAGTACGTGTTTTTATATTGTCCGTTCTATTTAAAATTGTCTGTTTAACTAATTCAAGGGGCATACCTACAAACATTGCAACAACATCCAAAGAAACCATTAGATGGTCGCCAGGAACAGTTTTTTGAATAATGATTTTTTGAAATTCCCAGCTATTTTTAATATTGCGTTTTGAAGTTTCAATTGAGTCTTTGAGTATCAAATTAAATTTTCTTTTCTAAAAATTTCGTGGGAGTGTTAGTAGTTGAAATAACCATGCTCAAAGGATAGCCTTCCTTATAAATCTTTCTCAAACCATAATATCTTGCAAGAACTGTGTCTTCGATATTTGTATCAATCCATCTTATATCCTTTCCTAAAAGTCCTTTCTTTTTCCAATTGTCTAGAATCCTGAAAGTGTCTCTTCTTAATTGTTTCAACGGATTTTCATTCAATAAATCAAAGTTATCACGATTGGAAAGTGAATCCTCCGTATCCATAATATAATCTGATTTCTTCATACAAACTGTAATATTGCCCTTATCAGAATTTATGCAAATTATATCAGGGTTCTTTTTGAGGAAACTTTTCGTTACCATGAAACCTTCAGAAATTGTACGATCTTATCGACAAACTTGTTTAACAAGTGCAAAACCTTGTTTCGGAAATCTTGTTGATCTAATATTGGAATTTTGTGTATACTTAATTCAACATCATTGGCTATTTCCATCATTTGTTTGGATCTATTTTTATCACATGGTTAGTAAAACCTTCACCTAATCTGAGAATATCTGCAAGTGAATCAGGAATTTGAATACCTGCCAAATTTACGAACCAAGGATTCCTATCTTCTTAATCAAAAATCTTGTGTAAATTTAAATTTTGCTCTTGAACATTAGTCTGTTGATCAATCAAGATAGAAAGTTTCGTTTTGATGTTTTTTATCATTGTTTAAAAATCTTCGATTATAGGAAATCTGATGCTTTAAAAGATGAATGATTTTATCTTGTTGTAAACATACTTCTAATTCACTTCTAACTCTGAAAATTTGTACATTTAAAAAATTGATATGATTTGAAACATTCTTGATCAGTAACTTCAACATTGAGAGTTTGGAATTCTTTAAATTAAGTTTAAATTGTCTATTGCAAAAATTACTGTGAAATGGAAAATCTCAAGATTTGTTATTCAATAAAAATATTTGTTTAGGTAGAACATCATTTCTTCGACACTCAATCAAAAACCTTTTCTGAAGGATACCTTAAGGATGCCTGAATAAGGAAGGATGCCTGAAGGATGCCTCTTAATTTTTGTTTAACATCGCACCATAATTTAACCTTTCTGAAGGCTTCAGGACCATATACAAATTTGATCTGATTAAGAAACATAATGTTAAAAAAAGGGGGGAGGTGTAGAAATGACCTCCAATCCAAGCCAGCAAAATTGAAATTTAAGAATTTCAAATTAGATTAAAATAAAGTTCAAAATCCCATTTAACGTCCAACGCTCAAGTCAATGTACAGAATTCCTGAAATTAAAACAAGAATCCAACGATCGAATTTGGATAACCACCAAAAAATGTTCTTATTGCAATTCCTAAAAACGACTGGGACGTTGTTATGAGAGTGTTCTTTGTAGACATGCGAGGGGGATCTTGACCAATCAGTTTGAGCAGGATAATGTTGATATTTGACATGGTGAAAGAAATGAGAGAAAGAGTGAATTCATGGGAATGCTTTATATTAAAAAACATAATAAGTTGTCTATTAATTTGAGAACTGAATTGAATAAATTAAACAAAAGTTATTCTAGTATGATTAATTACATTTAGCAATAGTTTTTCATGAGTCTTGACTATCTCTTATTTTTTGTTTGTTTATAACGGATTTGCCCTTTGACGTTGGTGAATATTATAAATGCTTTCATATTGCGATTTGATAATAATAAAAATAAAGAAGACGAAATAAATAAAAAAGAGAAGGAAGGGGATATAGTTGGTTGTCTTCTCGTTTTTCTCTCCTCTTTTTTAAATTTGTACAAAGAAACAATATTTGTTTTGTTTTTAGAAATTGCAATAGGACCATTTTTTTGTGGTTGTCCAAATTTGATCGTTGGATTTTTGTTTTATTTTCAGGAATTCTGTACATTAAATAATAATTCTATTGTAACATAGAAAGCATGGTATAATATTATCATCTAAACCCAACAAGCAAACAATTTGGTTGCTATTAGCTGATATGCCAAAGAAAACCACTAATGTCTATTCTTGTCGCTAACTTTAGAAACGTCCTTCACAGTCTTGGTTGGCAAATCCTATTTTGTTAAATGTTCTTTCCTAAATCAGTTTAATTGTTCATCTTTAATTGTTCACGCCTTGATAGAAGTCTTTCTTAAAGTGGGCTGATGCGATTATGGAAACTCAAACAATTTGATTGCTATGAGTTGATATCCCAGAAGAAACCAAGTTTTCTTTAAGAAGTTTTGAATAAAATAACGTTTTCTTGCGTATGGCTAGTGTCTATTCTTGTTGCTAACTTTAGAAACGTCCCTTACAGTCTTGTTTGGTAAAGCCTATTTCGTTAAAAGTTCTTTCCTAAATTAGTTTGATTGTTCATTTTTAATTGTTCACGCCTTTATAGAAGTCTTTCTTAAAATAAGCTGATGTGATTAGGGTAACTCAAACAATTTGATTGCTATGAACTGATATGCCAGAGAAAGCCCCGTTTTCTTCAAGCAGTTTTAAATAAAATAAAGTTTTCTTGCGTGCGACTAGGGTCTATTCTTGTTTTTAACGTGAGAAACGTCCCTTAAAGTCTTGGCTGGTAAATCCTATTTTTTTTTCAATTCGTTCCTGAATTAATTTAATTGTTCATCTTTAATTGTTCTCGCCTTCATAGAAGTCTTTCCTAAAGTGGGCTGATGCGATTAGAGAAACTCATGCAGTAGTTAAGCACCATGAATTTGATCCATATCAACGTCGCTGGCAGTAATTAACCGAGCATGGTTAGGTATAAAGGAAGATCTGTAAATAGGAGAGGAGAGTCTGTTCGTGATATATCCGAGTAACTCTCACACTGGACATCAGATGGAATGTAATAGAGGATAGAGGCCTTGGCGAGCATCCAGGCGGTCAAACGGAGAACAGCATTGCATAGGCTATGATGCAGCATATGTACATACATACCTATCCTGCATATATGTATAAGCGCCGAGCATGCAAAATCTATATGCTCGAAGCAAGTTAGTTCCCAGGGGAGCTCATGTCTCGGGCCTCGGCTGGGTACCATATCGAGCAGCAAAACCTCTTGGCCAGTTAGCTTTAGCCCTGGTGAGACGTGTCCTCCGATGAATTGTTTCCTGACTATCTCTCATTGTCACCTTAACGACAGACACTTATCACACTTATCCTGAACTTTCTTTGATTAATGTTCTGCTGCGTATAACTTTTTTTAAGTGCACTGTGACAGGAAGACAAACTTTTATTCAAGAGAAAGATAATGTTTCCTTGCGGAAAAAAGTTTCGAGATGAAGCACATGAACGTGTATCAAGTCTAAGAGTACCAAAGAGAAACATGCTCTCTTTAGTTGGAAATCCTATACCCATCGGTCCTCTAAAACCAACACCTTTCTCGTCTTTCTGAACATCTGGCTCTTCCCTTTTGCAATATACCTCAATATACCCGAATATTTTAGAGTTTGAGCGGGGATGATAAAGTGGGTCGTTAGAAATGGAAATGTGTGGGTGTCCGCATGGAAAGTGCCCCTATGGGTGGTCCTAGTTTAGAAGATATTTGCGTTTATCTAAGCCAGGGCCAAATTATTTATATATGACACTATGCTCATCTCCCAAAAGAAATTGGAATTAGGTATATTTCATTGTTCAAGAATAAGTATAACAGCTTTGGTAGTCGCAAACTTAAGATGCATTTTTTTCTGAGAGAAGGGTTACTTTTTTCATTTATCCCTTCTTTCTTTTTGTTTTGCAGAATTTTTAGTGTTTATTGGAAGCGCATTTTTCACGGTATAAGGAAACCCTAAAACCGTGTCAATAACATTTCTAGAGTCCAGACACTATAGGCTAGCTAATCTAGCGTAAAAAAAGTAGATGTTAATAATGTAAGAAAAAACTAGTACATCAAGAATATAAGTGAAAGCTATAATTACTGAAATTAATTTCTCAAAGTGCCTCTCTTAAAATCTGATAAAGTTAATTTCCTACTACCATTATACAAAAATACTTTTCAAATGGTTGTTTTTCGTCCCTTGGGATGGAAACCTCTCTTTGAACCTCAGTCAGCCTTAGCTATGATCCGAGGACCACCGACTGGTAGGTTTGCAAGCTCTGAAACGCAAATCTAATTCCACGACAGTGAATCCATTGGTCACTAAGTAAACTAGGTCTGACTACTCGTTGTCCTCCTCTAATTTATTCTTCAATTTTTGCGGTGAAACTGACAAAATATTTGAATTTGAAATATAATAATAACGTTTTCAACAAAATAGTTGAATTTTTAATTTAAACAAAGAGCTAACGAAGAAGTTCAACTTTCAATCAAGTAGTTACATTTTTTATCGAAAAAGATTAACTCTCAACGAAAAATAGAATTATTTTACATAAGTACCAAAAATTATTTTTATTTTAAATCAAAAACAGTTTAATTAAACGAAAAGAAACATATTTTCAACATTAAATTTCTGCTAAAGAAGATGAATTTTTAAACCAAATAGACGAATTTTCAAAGAGGGAAGATTTTTGAGTTAAGGGAGAAGAAGAATTTCTAGTAAGTTGTTGAATTTTTAAACTAAAAAGCCAAATTCTCTAGAAAACAGTGGAATTTTCAACACGAAAATATAAACTTTTTACCAAAAAGTTAATTTTTAACCAAATAGTTAAATTGACTACGGTAATAAGAGGATTTTCAACCCAAAAAGGCGAATTTTCACAAAAAAAAAAGAATTTTCTAGACAAATAGTTGAATTCTGAACTATAAACAATAAATGTTTAACAATAAATGGAATACTTGAATCTCCTATTGTAAAAATTGATTTTCAAACAAAAAAAAAGGCAATTCAACAAATTTGTTGATTTTCCATTAAAAAAAAAGACTTTTTAAAAAGAAGTTCAGCTTTCAACTAAGTAGTTGAAATTTCAGTAAAAAAAGACTAGATCTTAACAAAAAATATAATTATATTTTACAGTTAATTTTTCACCAAACAGTCGAATTTACTGCGACAATAAGAGAAATTTCCCCCCAAAAAGGCGAATTTTCACAAAACATTTGAATTTTAAAATTCAAAACTAAAAACAATGAATGCTTAACAAGAAATGGTACAGTTAACTTTCCTGTTCCAAAAATTAATTTAAAAAAAAATCAACAAAATAGTTGAAATTGCAACTAAAAAAATTTAACAAAGAAGTTCAGCTTTCAACCAAGATGTTGAAATATCAGTAAAAAAAGACTAGATCTTAAGAAGAAATATAATTATTTTCTAAAGTTAATTTTTAACCAAATAGTTAAATTTTTAACGGCAATAAGAT
>CAKNWT010286022.1:0-17139 GCA_932066315.1 Andricus coriarius | reverse complement strand
TAAATGATTTGACCGGTTTAAGGGATTTTTCGGTTGTTTTTTGAGGTTATGTCAAAATCCTGACGTGCAGAGGTAAAACGGATTGCGGATTCGGTTTCAGCGGGAAAAAATAAATAAGAATATCATATTGGCATCCAAGACTCAGAACAAAAAATTTTTTTTGTGGGCCTGTGTTATTTATACTAATAACAATTGTTGACGTATGATGATAGGTCATTATTAATTACAAATCTAGTACAGAATATATGGAATTTCAGGTTAAAAATCAGTTTTTTCTGCATTTAGGCCCTATATTGCAGTATTTGTTAATAAAAATTGTGTATAACAGTTAGCTTGTACATTCAATTAATTAATTATGTTTCCTGAGCATATATGCATTAATTCTGAGTGATAGCGAGTGTTTTTAAGCATTTCTGTTTCGGATAAAATATGTTTTTTTTTTTAATGCTATATACATTTTTTCACTATATTTGTTTATTATATTTTATAACAGGATCACGGCTACACCCGCCGTTATTTTATTTTTTCACCAACTTGACTGATTCTAATAATTAGAGGCTGTCGAAGAGTTGGGAAGAATCTATGTATATCATTAAGCTATTGCCCTTTCGGCGAGCCTCTAGGGGTAAGCGTGACACTACCCGATTCGGGTAGTGTTTTTTTTTCAGGTGGATAGTTTCTTGTAGTAAATAACTACTACTATGGCCGTTGGCTGTTTTTTTTATCTATAGTGAGCGAAAATTGACTCCGGACCAGAATTCGAAACCAGGCCGCTGGTGTTTCTACACCAGCACTAGGGTGCCAATTTGAAATTCAATTTTTTTTTTTCAAGGTTTTAGCCAATAAATTTTTACAGTTTGACAAAAAAAGGCCACGTATTTTTTTTTTACATTCTCATCAGAGAAAGTATTAGATTTGTGTAAAATTTGACCCCCTCCGCTTTTGTTAAATGTCCACGTTTTGAGACATTCTGAATCCAAAAAACAGGTTTACGCGAATGTGTCTATCTGTCTGTATGTGACTATGTGGGTCTGCATGTATGTAGATTTTTAGACTGTTAGCACGATAACTTTCGAAAGAATTTACAGATTTGATTGGGCTTTGGTATACTCTTCAAGTGTCCTAAAATAATGGTCAAGTTCGTTAGTCAGCCATTTTGGATAAAAATTCGAAAAGTCAGCGCATTTTCAAAATTTTTGACACCACTTTTTTTCAAGATTCGAAAATTCTATGGACGGATGTCGATAGAACTAAAAAATGCGAACAATTTATTCCAATGCATTTTTTTGATGAAACAAAAACTACCGGAGTTATAGCACTTACAAAATTCCAAAAAACAAAGGAAAATGAACATTTTAAGCCAAAAAGCGCACGATATGAAAATAAGTCAAGAGGAGAAAAACGTTGCTTTTCGAACACCCTACCATATTATCATAACAACTTTTTGAATTTTTTGAAAAATCAAAAATTTTAATTTTGATCGCACAAAAAATAACGAAAAATCAAAAATTCAATTTTGCGGTCAAACTATACAAGATATGAAAAAGACGAGGTAAGAAAAATTGTGCATATAAAAAAGATCTGCAAATGTTGTATAGATCACTTTTTGATAGGATGCGTAGTTTTAATTTTATTCGTAAATGTAGCATTAAAAATAGAAAAATTAAATCTTTGAAAAAACGACGCAAGTTACGTACAAAGATGAATAGACAAAAATCGTGCATTCAAAAAATATCTACAAATTTATTAGCAGTCACTTTTTGGCAGAATGCGTTGTTTTTGTTTTAATCTTAGCAAATAAAATTAAAAATAAAAGAATTAAATTTTTTGACAAACGACACAAGCTATGAAAAAAAAATAATTGACAAAAGTTGCTCACACAAAAAAGATCTATAACAATTTGTTATAAATATTTTTTTTAAAGAAGCGTGGTTTATGTTGCAATCGTAAAAAATCACATTAAAAATAAAAAAATTAAATTTTGGAAAAAACCACACAAGAGACGAAAAAAAATGAATAGACAAAAGTTATTCAACCAAAAAAGATCTATAAATTTTCTATAAACTTTTGTTATACAAATTTTCTCAGAACCACTTTACGCTAGGATGCGTATTTTTGGTTCAAATCGTGAAAAATATCATTAAAAATAAACAAATTAAATGTATGGAAAAATGACACAAGTTGCAATAAAATGTTTAATAACAAATTTTTTTTCTCATAGGATGCGCACTTTTTTACATTCTCATCAGAGAAGCTATTAGATTTGTGTAAAATTTGACTCCCTCCGTTTTTGTCAAATGTCCACGTTTTGAGACATTCTGAACCCAAAAAAGAGGTTTTCGGGAATGAGTCTTTCTGTGTGTATGTGTGTATGTATGTATGTGGATTTTTAGTCTGTAAGCACGACAACTTTCGAAAGAGTTGACAGATTGGATTGCGCTTTAGTATTCTCTTCAAGTATTCTAAAATGAAGGTCAAGTTCGTTAGCCAGCCATTTTGGATAAAAATTCATAAAGTGAGCGCTTTTTCAACATTTTTAAGACCACTTTTTTTGTAATTTTTAAATTTTATTGGTAGACATTTGCAGTACTTAAAAAGAAAAACATTTTACTTTAATGACTTTTTTTGATAATACAAAAATTACTCGAGTTATAGCGTTTACAAAATTCCAAAAAACAAACGAAAATGAATATTTTAAGCCAGACAACGCACGATATAAAAAAGTTAAAAAAAGAAAAATGTCTCTTTTTAAACACCCTACAATATCGTTATAAAACTTTTTTTAATTTTCTTGAAAAATCGAAAATTCAAATTTTTATGGCAAAAAAAATAATGAAAAATGAAAATTCCATTTTGCGGTCAAACTATACAAGATACGAAAAAAGATGATTTAACAAAAATTGTGCACTCAAAAAAGGTCTACAAATTTATTCTTAATCACTTTTTGATGAGATGCGTAGTTTTTGTTTCATTTGTAAAAAACTGATTTAAAAATAAAATTAATTAAATTTTTGGACAAACGACACAAACCACGACAAAAATTAATAGAAAAAAGTTGTTCACTCAGAAAAGAGCTACACATTTTTTATTAATCATTTTTTGATAAGATGCGTAATTTTTGTTTCAGTAGTCAAAAATAACATTGACAATAAAATTTTTTTTTGTAAAAACGACACAAGGTACGAAAAAAGATGAATAGATAACAGTTGATCATATATAATGTATAAAATTTCGCATTTTGGACAAAATCGAGTGCGAAGCACGAGGAACGTGATGAGAATGGATTCGTTACAGCCGAAGGAGGTTTAACAAAAGAGAATTCACAATCACCAAATTACAGTTGTCAATGATTGGACCTTGAATTTTAAAAGGTCTCTGCACAAATGTGGGAGGAATACAAAGACCGAGCGCGAAGCGCGAGAACCAACAGTCGGGCGCCATAGCTTTGAAAGAAAAAACACGTGGTAATTTTTTTGTTTTAAGAAAAAATACTATAGGGTGAGACTTGGGAAATTAATTATATTGGCTCAGATACGACACTTAAGTAATCTAAGTTTCATAAATTCATTGGGTCTTACCCCCCGAGATTTTTCTTCAAATGAAAAAAAAATTTTCCGCATTCTTTATTTTCTGAAGAAAAGTACCTTATAAGGTACTTTTCTTCGGCTTTCCATTTTTTTATTAATTCTTATTTAAATTTTACATTATATATCATTTCTGTTATTGCACATTTATATCCATACCAAATAAATAGAATTTTTTGCGGCCATAAATGTTCCTGTCCTCTTTCATATTTTCTCCCCTTCCAAAATTATTTTAAAAAAATATATATACAAAGATGTATATATATATATATATATATATAAGGAGCGAAAATTAACTCCAACCAGACTGATTCTAGATAGCTCCAACGGGGTCAGTTTCGTCGCTCCATGCGATGGAGTCATGAAACTAGCTCCAAGTTGAACAGACACGATCGCTCCAATGGTGTCGGCATTCACCTCCTTTGGGGCGACCGGCCGCTGCGTTTTGAGCGACTACCCGTTCTAAGCTCGAGAGTTACTCTTCGCTCCAACGGAAAGTCACGCTCCGCTCCACGGGGAGAAGCTCACTTCTGGTTGTAAGTTGGAGTTACAATCAACGCCATTGGAGTTCGCGCTCACTCCAAGAAATTTAGAGAGTAGATCCCGCTCAAGGTGATTGAAGATGAAAAATTTATTTTTCTCATTTACTCTCTTGAACTATGGGCTCTAGTAAAAAAATAAATAAAATAAAGATATTACATTTTTTTGAAAGCAACATCTTTTAATAACAGATTTTTTGTCTCAAACCCTTCTTTCGAACAGTACATCACTTAAATATCAGGAAAATGGCATTTTTCACTTTTGCAGCTGAACTGAGGGTTCAAGTGAAAAAATAAATGCGACAGCACCATTTTACTTTCTTCTAAACAACATTTTTTGTTTATAACACTTTTGCCTAAAACCCTTTTTTTGGCCAATAGACCAATTAAATGTCAATAAAATGACATTTCCCACTTTTCTAGCTGAACTGCTAGTTCGATCCCTGAGCCGGCACCTCTAGAAATGTTTCTATTCACTTTTACCGAGATTCTGCTGGTTCGGATCCCACCCTAAACTGTACGTCCCCCGTCATCCACTTGGATGTAACCCAGCCCGTGCACTGAAAAAAATTTCTTAGCTGTCCCAGCTAGACGTTTAGCTAGAAATTTAGGCAACACAGCTATATTTTCTTAGAAGATGAAATCCAGATAAATGTCTAGCTGGGACAGCTAAACCATCTTTTTCAGTGTGACTGATTATATATACCAGCACAGCCCCGTGCAGAATATTCAAATATCCAAATCTAAACAAAAATGGCTTCGACATATTGGACTGTAACCACCTTCAACCTAAAAGAAAAATGATCTTCCTCATTTTTTGCTATAAAAATGGCCCTGCCGAAGGTGTTCTCGTGTTACCGTCGCTGTGGGGCTTAAGATTTCCTCTCATGACTATGACGGCTATGTTGGCTGTCGCATTGCTACTGACAGGGTTTCCCATGCCAGACAGGCAGAGAACGGAGAGGATAGGTAATAAGAGGAACCCAAAACTCTTAAATTATAATGGAGAGTCTTTTAAATATATTGAAACGCTTGTCGCTTCCCGAAGATCCTCGGGGCGCCCCTGGAGCCGACGCTGGGGGCCACTGTATGCGATACGGTGGCGATGGTGAGCTACAAGGTGATGTGAATAACGAATACCTGATTGAAACTAAAGGCATAGGTGCGAGGGATAATGGAGATCAAGTATCATGCCCACTAGAACCAAATTCGGACATTAACGCTTTTGTTGATGTAAACAGCGAAATCCCAGAAAAATTACGGCAGCATAAAAGGAATTTGGGTCGTGCTTTACTAGTGTTCCGACATGTAGAACCAACACAAAGGCATTCTCTGTCCAAAATGTACATCACAAATGATCCGCGTCCACTAATAGTACACCTAAACAAAAAGGCTTTGCTAATGCATTCTAATGCATCACTAACTGCGTTACAGATGCAAACTTTTGTGTATTCTCCAGCTGTAGCAGCCGTTAGAACGTGTCAAATGCAGTCTTTAGCCCAGGAAGTGTACCAGATTCACCATGGAAAATCAGGTTGAATATGGATGTCAGAAAAGTAAGGAGAAAATTAAGCCGATTGGTTCAATATATGAAAGGAAATAGAACCAGAAAGCTGATACACCATGTTATTAAAACCACCCACCCTTGGAACGTTGATACATTGACATCAGCAATATTTGATGAGATTATAGACTCCCAACGGCAAAGACTTCATGTTCTTACTCCTAAACTGCGTTGGCATAATAAGATTAGTGCAAGAGGGCAGCAAAATAGAACCTCTCAGGTAGATAAAAAAAGGTGCTACCGTGATTTGTACCTAGTAACATCAGAAATTCAGATGTTTCAGCGATTTTTGAAAAGGGCAAGTAACTGGAAAGCTCCAGGTCCGGATAAAGTGCACTATTTCTGATACAAGTACTTGACGAGTGTACATCGTGCGTGGGCAAGGTGTTTTCAGAAGATTATCAAACGCTCAGATTTGATGCCTTGCTTTATGCTCAAAGGTACTACGTAGTATATGTTGCCTAAAAAACTAGACGCTCAAGATCCATTTGAATTTTGACCGATAGCCTATCTTCCTATAATTTATAAATGTCTTACAATTATCAATTCAGACCAGGTATATTCTGACTGCAGCAAGAATGACATCCTTTTAGAAGAACAAAAAAGATGCTGTAAAAACTCGCGGGGCAGTAAAGATCTAATCAACATAGACGCTGTTCCCATAACGCAAGCACGTAAACATCAAGGACACTTGCACATGGCGTAGATTAAATACAAGCAGCATTTCCTTCCGTGCCACATGACCATTTGTCTGAAGTCTTAAAAATGTACAAAATCTGCCCACACATCATCGACTTTTTAACTCGTGCGATGATGCTTTGGAGTACAAGAATTAATGATTTTGATCATGGGCAACCAAGGATAACTACAATCGGCGAGAAAATTCGAGTCCTCTGGCTTTGAAGTTGAAAAGTAAATGATGAGAAAATGGTAGCCCGATGAATGCAGAATCATTTTAAAAGTCAACATTTTGTACGTTAATGAGCATAAAACAAATATGCCGAAAAAATTTGTATAGCTTACAGACCCGAAAATCTGATAAAAAGTAAGGAAATTTGACAGTTTTTAATGACCGTGAACTTTGAAACATAGTTTTTTATTGAAACGATAATAGGAAAAATCTGAAAAAATCATGGTGGTACTTTAAACATTTCTAGAGAAATTGCCGTTGCAAAATTTGCAGAACATTACAAATTGTTAGTTTTTTGTACATGAATATACTACTATACTATCTTTAGTTGTAATGAACATAATGAAGTAATTTAAATTAGAGGTAGTTAGTTGAACTGTATGTAATAATTTTCAACTTGAAAGAAGTATATGCTTATTTTTCTCTTCGTGCAAATTGCGATATTTGAAGACAGTTTTTTATACTGGAAAGCAATTTTAAGAAATCGCCGGGGTGCCTTTTTTATGGGATCGCCCTCGTCTCTCTTCAGCATGTGCCATGCATTTTTTCAGATTTTTCATATTATTTTCTCAATAAAAAACTATGTTCCAATGTTCACTGTCGTTAGAAGCTGTCGAATTTCCTTACTTTTTATCAGATTTTCGGGTCTGTAAGCTATACAATTTTTTTCGCCACATTCTTCTCAGGTTCATTAACGTACAACATTTTGAGCTTTAAAATGATTCTTCATTCATTAAGCTAGCGGTTTTTCTTTACTTGCTTTTTTAACGTAAAAGCCAGAGGACCCGAATTTTTTCCCCGATAGTAGGTTAGTACGCATAACGACGGGTATCTTTCAAGGAGAATCCCTGTGTTCGTTATAGTTCTGTTTAGCGTTGAACCCACTGAGAAAAGCACTAAACAGCATGTCTCATGTGTTCAGAATTAATGATAATAAGGATGGTCATCAACTGACCCATCTTCTATACATGGATAACCTAAAGCCATACGCGAATTCACACTGGAAACTGCAGCAAGTTATCGATTTCACAAAGCAGTTTTCCAATGATATTCACACGGAGTTCGGACTAGATAAATGCAGAACAAAGCATTTAGCCAGAGGAGAACTAGGAACCGCAGAGCAAAAGAACGAGTTTGAATATGACATTGAGGCAATGGTTGATGGCGAGATATATAAATACCTGGGTATTCTAGAATCTAAGGGTATTCAGCATACGATAGTTAAGACAAGCCTAACGACTGCCCGAAGAAAAATGAATGGTCAAAGTTAGAGGATCAAAATTTAGAGAGCCATTCCCTTTCTTCTAGATGGTCTAAAGAGCCATCCAGAATTTTTTGACATAGTCGGAGAAGCTCACATTTTATGACCATTCTGACTGTTACAAGAAGGCCAGACTCACTATCAGGGATAAGCAAGGTATCCTTTCGGGATGGTCAATACGATCATCTTGTCTGCACTCATTTCGACCATCCGCGGAAGAGCCAATGAGCCAAATGCTCACAACAAATAATAAATGTAAAGTGGATAAGAATATTAGGAATAATAGTAAATTCATATTTAAAATAAAAAAGATATTCTTTTCTTCAAAATTAAAATCGATCATTTATTTTTAAGGAGAAAATCGAATAAATAATTTAAATTTCACTTTATAAGTCTTTCTAGTGAGCGAAGAATTATTTTTAATAACTTTACTCTTATTACTTGCTGTACACAATTGCTTTTTACATTTATTCATTTCAAATAAGCGTGCCAACCTTAATCAATCCGGTTGTAGACGCGATGCATGCAGTGTCAAAGAATACGAGAGTTGGAAGCACCGTGGTGAGTGGTATAGACTCTAGACTCTAGAGCACTAGAGCATTTTCGGAGTGAGTGAATGTCTTTGAGCCGTTCAGCGTCACATTTGCTGTTTATGGAACTTGAGACATGTTTTTAATATGTTTAAATTGCTTTTCGATACTTCGAACATTCGTGGAGAGTGAAGTGGATAAGAACATGATGGAAAGTGAATTATGCTTATTCTTTTGATTTTTTAACGTCAAATTTGATGCTTCCAAGGGATTTAGGAGAAAGGCGTAACTGGATGTTCAGCCTTCAATTTGCTGTCACCGTGTCGTTTCACACTGAAAACGTGCGAAAAATTTCAGCATTCATTGATGATGAAGAAAGTAACGAGATGTGAGATATTGGTTTCTGAATTCACTTCAAAGTTTCAAATCTTACAATGCAGGGTGACACCGTGCTATGTCCTTAGCCTCTCGTGCTCCAAAAAATATATTGTCAATGTGCACTGTTTTTGCACATCAAATCATGTCACGTATACCTCAATCTCCACAAAGAATAAAAAATGCTTTCAGAATTCATGTACTTCAAATAAATTTTCAGGTTTTATAGGTTCCACCTAATGTTCTAATTCCCAGCCTTTTATAAGCGAGAGCCTGGAATAAGTAGGAAAATGAAAACAAACATAGAAAATGTAGGATAATCAAATCGACCCCTTAAGATGGCCAGGTCGACTGTCCGATGAGATCAAGTTGACTATCTGATATGACCAAATCGACCCTCTATGATGAGCGATTAGACCCATTATAATGATCAATTCCGCCCTCTTTGATGATCGGTTCGACTTTCTATGACGCTTTAGTCGACCGTTCGAGATGAGCAAGTCGACACTCTGACATGATCCATTTGAATCTCTTGTTTTAACCTTCTAGAGATAATCGCTTTAGCCACCTTCAAGGGCTGCCCTATAGTTAACACTGCAATATAGTCTGTCTGCACATCTAGATGGCCAAACTGACCTTCCATTTTTCTTTGTGTGATTTCACCACAAGACACAGATTGATTTTGAAGAGTTCTCTGAACTCCGCAAACAAGATCAGGGCAATCAACACCTATGGCATCCCAGTCCTTTGGGCTCATCAAATGTTCGTATGCAGACCTTGAAAGATTGAACAGAACCATCCGCGTGGAAAAGACGAAGCACTGAATCCACCAAACTAATTCGGCGATTGAAAGGGTAGTTCTACCACGCCATAGAGGGTCAGAGGTATTGGAGATGTCAAGAAACGGTGTAAGTCATAAGTTATACAGTTGCGTTACCTGGAAAAGCTTAGACCCTGGAAAAGTCGTGATACTTAATAAGAAATTAAATTACGTGAAATATTCGAAATTTCTGTCTGATATAATTACACAATCTTCAGGCGGTTCGACCGGAATTTCTGAATATATTTTATAAAAAATATTAATATGTTAAATATTCACTGAATTTAAATTAACTATGAAAATAATAAAAAAATATATAAAAAAAAGAGGAAGCTAATTTTCCTCTCTAGCTCAGGAGAGTTACAGTCCAATATGTCAAAGGCTTTTTCATGGAGAATTAGATTTTTTTTAGAAGTAATTATAATTTTCCTAGAAGCTTGCTTCAATAATAAATTCTATAAGGTTACTTTCATGAATTAAGGAACATCAGTATTTGATTTTATATATAAAAATTATACCGTTCCTACACAGCTACATATTTATAAAGACAGAGAAAAATATTACTTCTAATTAACTCGCATAATTGTTGTATACCGTCTGATACTACTGTGTTGCTGTTGGCGGTCGTGGGTGTGGTGAGCCCATTTACTACAAATCCACCTAAAAAACACTACCCGAATCGGGTAGTGTCACGCTTACCCCTAGAGGCTCGCCGAAAGGGAAATAGCTTAATGATATATATACAATATTCAGGGAACACTTTGACACCAAAAGCAACACTTTGTAGAGCAGCTATTTCATGGAAAAAATAAAGCCTGTTTGGAAAACGCTTGATTTGTTTCTATTTTTTACCACATTTAATCAACTTAGTTAATTAACATTTAACCATTCACAGATGGATGACGAAAGCATTCTTTAAAAATATTATGTAATACTATGAAGGGATGTAGGATCAAAATTCTACAAAAAATACGATACTTAATACTTGAGTGGCTCCGTATTCAGGAAAATTATACCTTGGAGAAATGTATAGATACCTGGAAAAAACCTGGAATTGTTTAATATTAATTCTGTCACTTTCTGTAATTATAGGTATGCGAAATTGATAAGTCGCTGCGAAAATTTACTTGCTTATTAATCTGCTTTCAATTTTGTGTTTCAAATTTTGAAATAACTCTGAAGCAACCTTTCAATTCAGTTCTTAAGTTTCTGCAACCAAATTGTTCATGCAAATCTTCGTCGCATTAATAGTTTATTTTCCCTTTGAAGAACAATTTCAGTGCAATAATTGGTCTGAATACACTATATAAAATCTGTGAAGACGCAGCATTCTACCAGCGTTACCTATCGATGGCCCGGATTGATCACCGGAAAGCTTTCGAATCAACCTCCCACAGACTTATCACCTGTCTGTTGAAAAGCTTAGAGGTTCATCCACACATCGTAAGGTGCATAGAGAGATTAACCCTCCGACAATAACGTGGGGTCTTTTGAGACCCCAACGCAACAAAAAACACTTTTGCGCTGTGTACAGGTTACAGGAAGGCTTCCCGCTTTGAGTACCTTCTCTTTCCATATCACTTCAGCCTTTGCTACGCGAAAAGTTGGACTCGGAGGTAAGTGAACTCGAGAATTTTAATGGAATAGTGAACAAAAGTGAAATAAAAAACATTTTTTTTGCATACCGGCTTTCGAGAAATACTTGGAGTCAATCCCAAATAGCTAGAATCAATGTAGCAACTATCCAGTAATGTTTTTAAATAGCTCAACAATTGTTTAAAAATTTATTTAATTTGTTATAAACAAATAAGTGAGTGGAAATGGATTCACGGGGATTGGCAGTGATTCGTCAATTTATTCGCACTAAATATGAATCATTTATAGTCAGCAATCGTTTTTTAACTAAATCCATGAAAAAAAAATGTTATTTTATAAACAAATCAGGCCATATCAGGTATTTATGATGAAATAGATAAAGTTTTTTCTACTAAATCCGACAAAAATGATAAATGAGTGTCCACGGTGATCGCCTGAGGTCTTTAGGTTTGTCTTGCCTGACGACAAATTCTGAGTAGGCTATTCTATTATTTTTGACCCGTAAAAACCGAAAATGAAGGTCCCAAAGTCGTAGGTGGTCCCTTTTTCAAGATATAGTCGAAAAATGTGAATTTTTATTAAAACTGATGCTTTAAAATGGGAAAATAAAGTACACTATGTAATTCTGTCACAAATAGTAAACATTTGTATTACAATCGTATAATTGAGTGTTTTATAAATGAAACAATTTCTCCCAAAATCGTAAAAATTCTCTGTGTGCCGATTCTCCTTTTTCTGACCATAGTCCTAAATCCTTCTGAATGTTCGAAAAATGTCAAACAATTTTTAAGATCCTCAAATAAAACATGTAGTTCCAATGTTATCGAGATATCTGTTGCCATTACCGCCTTTGCTAGTTCTTCAAGCAAATCTTCTAGCTAATTAATATTGTCAATTTTTCTTGTAGAAAAGCAGAAATCAACTATTTTGTTCTTTCAGCAATTTTCTGCATGCATTTCCTTAAATATTTCACCATGATAATTTTCGGATACTACTTTCAGTTTCATAGGCCAGTGTAGTGTTCTTTCTGAACCAAGTAACGGTACTATGGACCGTCCCGAAAAAAGGTGATTGACACATAGATTATCTTTCTCTACAAACAGTGGCTCATTTATTGTACTGTGACAATCTTTTGAGAATTTAGTTTTACGACCTAAAGAAAAATACTTCTGATTATCTTTTTTTAAATCTCCATATGTTTTCAATTCATAATGTTTGTATTTGCAAAAACAGCTGGCAACTTCTTTCCCTGCATTCTTCAAAGTTCGAGAATTCCTGGAATTCTGTGAATTCCTTGAAATGCCGTGCATTCCTTAAAAAACGTGACTTCTGTACATTCCTTGAATTCGGTACATTCCTTGAATTCTGAACATTCCTTGAATTCTGTAAATTCCTTTCATTCCACAAATTCCATATATTCCTTGAATTCCGAGCTTTCCTGGAATTTCGAGAATTCCTGCAATTCGGTAAATTCCTGGAATTCTGTCAATTCCTTGAATGCCGTGAACTCCGTGAATTCCGTGCATTTTTTGAATTCCGTGTATTTTTTTTAATTCCGTGACTTCCTTGAAATCCGCGAATTCTGTAAATTCCTTGAATTCCATGAATTCCTTGAATTCCTTGAATTCCTTGAATTCCGTGAATTCTGTGAAGTCCTTGAAATCCGTGAATGCCGTGAATTCCCTGAATTCCTTGAATCCCTTGAAATACGTGAATTCCTTGAAATCCGTGAATTCTGTAAATTACTTGAATTCCATGAATGAATTGAATTCCATGGATTCTTCGAATCCCATGCGTTTATTGAGTTCCGTAAATTCCTTTAAATCCTTGAATTCTGTGAGTTCCTTGAATTTCGCTCTATGATGAGCGATTAGACCCATTATAATGATCAATTCCGCCCTCTTTGATGATCGGTTCGACTTTCTATGACGCTTTAGTCGACCGTTCGAGATGAGCAAGTCGACACTCTGACATGATCCATTTGAATCTCTTGTTTTAACCTTCTAGAGATAATCGCTTTAGCCACCTTCAAGGGCCTTGAAAATACCTTGATTTACGTGAATCCCGAGAATGCCTTGAATTCCGGGATTTCCGGGCATTTATTTGATTCCAAGAATTCTGGGAAGTCCTTGCATTCCGTGAATTCCTTGATTGACGGGAATCCCTGTAATTCCGTGGATTCCGTGCATTTATTGAATTTCATGAATTCCTTGAAATCCGTCAATTCCTTGAAATCCGTAAATTCGGTAAATTCCGTGAATTTCATGAATTCCTTGAAATCCGTAAATTCCTTGAGATCCGTGAATTCCACGAAATATGTGAATTCTGTAAATTCCTTGAATTACGTAAATTCCTTGAATTCTGAGAATGCCTTGAATTCCAGGAATTCCGTGCATTTATTGAATTTCAAAAATTCTGGGATGTCCTTGAATTCAGTGAATTCCTTGATTGACAAGAATTCCTTAACTTACGTTAATTCCGTGCATACCTTGAATTCCGAAAATTACTGGCATTCTGAGAACTCCTTGAATACCAAGAATTCCGCAAATTCCGAGAATTCTGCAAATTCTTCGAAATCCTTTAATTCTGTAAATTCCTTGAATTCCGTGAATTCCTTGAATTCCGTGCATTCATTACATTCCATGAATTCCTTGAAGTCCGTGAATTCTGTCAATTCCTTTAATTCCCTGAATCCCGAGAGCTCTTGGTATTCTGTGAATTCCTTAAATTCCGTGAATTCCTTGAAATTCGTGAATTCGGTAAATTGCTTGATTTCCGTGAATTCCTTGAATTCGATGAATTCTTCGCATTCGATGCGTTTATTGAGTTCCCTTGTATATCATTAAGCTATTTCCCTTTCGGCGAGCCTCTAGGGGTAAGCGTGACACTGCCCGATTCGGGTAGTGTTTTTGAGGTGGATTTGTAGTAAATGGGCTCACCACACCCACGACCGCCAACAGCAACGCAGTAGTATCAGACGGTCACCCATCCAAGTACTAACCGCGCCCAACACTGCTTAACTTCAGTGATCTAACGGGAACTGGTGCTTCCAGCGTAATTATAATAATTAATATTATATATATATATATATAATAATTAATTATAATAATTCCTATAAATCGCTGAATTCTGTAAATAGCTTGTATTCTGTAAATTGCTTGCATTCTTTAAATTGCTTGAATTCTGTAAATTCCTTAAATTACTTGAATTCCTTGAATTCCTTGAATCCCTTGAATTCCGTGAATTCCTTGAATTCCGTAAATTCATTGAATTCCGAAAATTCTTTGCATTCTGTGAATTCCTTGATTTACGTGAATACCGTGAATTCCGTGAATTCCTTCAACTCTGTGAATTCCGCAGATTCCTTGAATGCCGTGAATTCCCTGTATTTATTGAATTTTATTAATTCCTTGAAATCCGTGAATTCTGTAAGTTCCTTGAATTCCGTAAATTCTTTGAATTCCGTGAATTCCTTGATTTACGTGAATACAGTGAATTCCGTAAATTCTTTGATTCCGTGAATTTCTTGATTTACGTGAATCCCGTGAATGCCTTGAATTCCGTCAATTGCGTAAATTCCTTGAATTCCGTGCTTTCCATGAATTTTTTGAATTCCGTGAATGTTGTGAATTCCTTGAATTCCGCGAATGCTTTTAATTCCGTAAATTCCGTCCATTCCTTGAATTCCGAGAGTTCCTGGTATTCTATGAATTCCGTGCATTTATTAAATTCCGTAAATTCCTTGGGATCCGCGAATTCGGTAAATTCCTTGAGTTATGTAAATTCCTCGACTTCCTTGAATTCCTTGAATTCCGTTAATTCTGTGCATTCCTTGAATTCTGAGAATTTCTTTTATTCTAAGAATTCCATCAATTCCGTGCATGGATTGAATTCCGCGAATTCCTTGAAATCCGTGAATTCGGTCAATTCCTTAAGTTCCGCGCATTCTGTTAATTTCTTGAATTCCGTGAATTCCTTGAAATCCGTGAATTATGTGAATTCCTTGAATTCCGTGAATTCCCTGTATTTAATGAATTTTATTAATTCCTTGAAGTGCGTGAATTCCGGATATTCCTTGAATTCCGTGAATACCTTGATTTACGTGAATCCCGTGAATTCCTTGAATTCCGTGTATTCGTTGAATTCCACGTATTCGTTGAACTCCTTGCATTGTTTGAATTCCGTGAATTACTTGCATTTCGCTAATTCTGCTTATTCCTTGAATTCTGTAAATTCCTGTTATGCTACGAATTCCTTCAATTCCGTGCATTTATTGAATTCCGTGATTTCCCTGAAATCCGTGAATTCGGTAAATTCCTTGAGTTCTGTTAATTCCTTGAATTCCTTGAGTTTCGCACATTCCTTGAATTCCGTGAATACATTCATATCCGTGAATTCCGTGAATTCCTTGATTTACGTGAATCCCGTGAATTCCTCGAATTCCGTAAATTCGTTGAATTCCGTACATTTTTTGAATTCCGTGAATCACTTGAATTTCGCTAATTCTGCAAATTCCTTGAATTCTGTAAATTCCTTGACTTCCTTCAATTTTGAGAATTCCTAGAATTCCTTGATTGACGTGAATTCCGCGAATTCCGCGAATTCTTTGAATTCCGTAAATTCTGTGCATTCCTTGAATCCCGTTTATTCCTGTTACTTTAAGAATTCCTTCAATTCCGTGCATTTATTGAATTCCGTGAATTCCGTTAATTGAGTGCATTCCTTGAATTTCGTGAATTCCTTGTATCCCGTGAATTCCTTGAATCCCGTGAATTTCTCGAATTCCGTGAATTTCGTAAATTCTTTGAATTCCTTCAATTTCGTCAGTTCCTTGCATTTCAAGAATTCCTTGAATTCCATAAATACCGTGCATACCTTGAATTCCGGAAATTACTGGAATTCTGAGAATTACTTGAATTTCTAGAATTTCTTGAATTACTTGAATTTCTAGAATTTCTTGAATTCAGCGAATTCCTTGAATTCCGTGAATACCTTGAATTCCTTGAATTCCGTCAATTCCTTGAATGCCGTGAATTCCTGGAATTCCATGTATTCCTTGCATTCCGCGAATCCCGTGCATTCCTTGAATTGCGAGAATTTCTGGAATTCTGTGAGTTCCTTAAATTCCGTGCATTTTTTGAATTCCGCGAATTCCTTGTAATCCGTGAATTCTGTAAATTCCTTAAATTCCGTGAATTCCTTTAATTTCTTGAATTCCGCGAATTCCTTGAAATCCGTGAATTCTGTAAATTCCTTGAATTCCGTGAATTCCCTGTATTTGTTGAATTTTATTAATTCCTTGAAATCCGTGAATTCTTTAAATTCCTTGAATTCCGTAAATTCTTTGAATTCCGTGAATTCCTTGATTTACGTGAATACCGTGAATTCCGTGAAGTCCATCAATTCTGTGAATTCCGTAGATTCCTTGAATTCCGTGAATACCTTGATTTACTTCAATCCCGTGAATTCCTTAAATTCCGTGTATTCTCCAATTCCGTGCATTTTTTCTAATTCTGTGCATTCCTTGAAATTCGTGAATTCGGTAAATTTCTTGAATTCCTTGAATTCTGGGAACTTCTTGAATTCTGGGAATTCCTTGAATTACCTGAATTTCTTGGTTGACGTGAATTCCTTAATTTACGTGAATTCCTTTAATTCCGTGAATTCCGAGAATACCTTAAATTCCGAGAATTCCGTTCGTTTATTGAATTCCGTGAATTCCTTTAGAGCCGTGAATTCTGTAAATTGCTTGAATACTGTCAATTGTTTGGATTCTTTAAATTCCTTGGATTCCGTGAATTCCTTGAATTCCGTGAATTTCGCGAATTCCTTGAATTCCGCGTATTCTTTGAATTCCGCGAATTCTTTGAATTCCGCGAATTCTTGGAATTCCGAGAATTCTTGGAATTCCGAGAATTCTTGGAATTCCGCGAATTCTTGGAATTCCGCGAATTCTTGGA
>CAKNWT010286018.1:0-13525 GCA_932066315.1 Andricus coriarius | reverse complement strand
ATTCTGCTCTTTTATTCTTGTGGCTAGTTCCGGGTACTTAAGTAAGAAGAGTCGATGATGTTCTCTTCTTACACTTTGTCCGCTTTTCTTTGCCAAAAAATAAAAGCGCATTACATCTCTGTTCATATGGTATGTCCACTTTACTCGCCTTCTTGGTTGTTGAACCTCTGCCTCTGGCTCTGGTTGTATTGGGCCATCTACCTCTGGAGGATGTGGTGGCGCTGGATCATCACCAGGTCGAGGAAGAACATCAACTGCCGCTGCTTGTTTTTGTTGCGCGGCTTCCTCTAACTGATGTTCATTGCCGTCGTTTTTCCACGCCAAATCGACCAGTTTTTTAATCTCCATTGCTCGATCTTCTGAGATATGTAGATTAGTCCTGATTTACTGCACCTTGGCGATAAGATCTCTTAGAGCGACTTTCTCTATTTGAGGATACTTTGCAGCAAATTTCGTTCTAAAATTGTATCTTTTTTCGCGTGGTGTTTCAAACTTCGCACTTTCATAATAGAGACGCACCAATTCTTCATTTATTTTGGTATCCCACTTGATGCTCTCCCACGGTATTTCTGTTGAGGTGGTTGGCTGAAAATAGCTAACACTAGCCAAAGCATCCTCACCAGGCACAGTTGATGTTCCACTGCTTACCGTTTGTCGCAGATGTTCTTGCTGGCGAGCTGTTTGATTGGTGAGATCTGCCTGACCATCTCGCAGCTCACCATCACCACCGTCCCGCATCCTATTGTGATTTCGGCTACAGGCAATGTGCACGCAAGATGCACTGAACATCTTGAACTTTTAGGAGTCAGTAGGGTACTGGCAGCAGCTCAGAAGGCAGTTTTACTAAACACATGTCGCATTGTAAGAAACTTTCTGGACCATCAGGATTCAAGCGACTAAAAACCTATAAATTGATACATGGTAGCTCTAAGAAAGCATCCAGAGGCGACTGTCGTCACCTCCAACATTCACGGCCGCTGTGTAAGCATAACAGTGGTAGAAGACGAACTGCAAACACCATGCTCCTAATTTTGTACCTACAAGATCATCGCAAATGGGTTCATACATCGAATTAAATAAAATAATTATATCATCATCTCATCAGTCACTTGACTTAGTCCGTGGCTATGATGGAAACCCGGGTTCTTCTTAACCCGAGAACAAGTTTGAAAAAAAAAAATAATAATCCTCGGATATATAAGGCGCGACCTGTAAAAAAGTTTCCAGTGTATTGCCAGATTCAGTGCAGTGATTTCATAGATCGATACTTCTTTTTATACTCAACATACTTTCGGACAGTTTATCTGAGATTCTCAGACAAAAGCTAAAAACGGTTAGTGTTTCTTTTGATTTAAAGTGAAAAAATTCAGTGAAATTTTGTGTGTTCAAAAAAAGGTTGCTTCATAAGAATTTTTTTCCAGCTTTTATCCACTTGTGAATCAAGACTGCTCAAACAGCTTTTGCAATTGGCTGTTGTGAACAAGCCATTAGAAAAGGAGGTGATTGTCAGAGGTTAGTGTGCCTTCTAGGTTAAAGTGCCTATTTAGTGGAATATTATGTGTTAAAAAGTCGTTTCATGCCAAAAAATTTTCCAGTTGCTTCTCAACGACCAAGTGAGCATCAAGATTTTGTCGTGGACTCGTACCGTAAAGGGTTAAAAACAAAATGGAGCCTGAGCAGAGCCGAAAACTCATATCCATCATGGACCAAGCATACGTCATGTTGACGGAGAATAGAAAAATTTATTAAAATTCAAATTTTCATCAGAAAAAAAGATCACACTCCTCTCACTCCACTGCGTGGAGATCAGTTGATCTGGTGTTCGAATCCCAGTGGAGTGAGAGGAGTGTGATCCTTTTTTCTGATAGAAATTTGAATTTTAATAAATTTTAATTTATATCTCCATCTAGTCTGAAAAAGACGAAATACTTTGTCTGTATTAAGAGAAGTTAACTTTGATCGATATTGTAGATTTCTGTTCTCCGCAACGTGTCGACAGTTTCTCAACCGATTGAAGAAATTGCATCTCTGATGATAATACAGATTCCTACTTGAATATTGTGTAGCACCTTGCTAAATTAGCGTATATCAGAAAATTAGAATCTATCTTCGATCCCTCTGTAGCTCAATGGTTAGAGCACCTGACCGGAAATCAGTTGATCTGGTGTTCGTATCCCAGTGGAGTGAGAGGAGTGTGATCTTTTTTTCTGATAAAAATTTGAATTTTAATACATTTTAGTTTATATCTCCATCTAGTCTGAAAAAGACGAAATACTTTGTCTGTATTAAGAGAAGTTAACTTTGATCGATATTGTAGATTTCTGTTGTCCGCAACGTGTGGACAGTTTCTCAATCGATTGAAGATATTGCATCTCTGATGATAATACAGATTCCTACTTGGAGAAAAGAAAAATTAATAAAATCAACAAGCGGATCAAATTTGGTACGCAGAATATTACAATATTAAATTCGAGAAAAAAAACAGATAGAGTACAGTGGGAAGATTTAGAATCGGCGTTCAAGAGTAGGATAAGAACCGGATGTGTAGTAAATTTAAGACATAAGTACCTTAAACATTTTCTGGAGGACACAAAGTCAATGGTCGTTAGAAGAATAAAAAATATTTTGAAAAAAGATGGCGGTTTGAAAGTGAACGTTTCTTTTGCGGGGAAATTTAAATAAGTAGTGAACAGTGAAACGGTAGAAGAGATTAAATACATAAACACTGAAAATAGTAGAATCCTCCCATCAACTGACATCAGTGCGTGGTACGATGAAATTGTGTTAGATCAAATTTTAGTAAAAGTAGAAGAATTTCAGGAAACGGATTCGGGATGGACATTGAGTGAAATTATAAACCTCATAGTAAATTTTAATAAATATTTGCCTATAAATTCAGGTATATCAACATTCATTGATTTACCAAAATACTTAAAGGAGAAAAAAGCTGTTATCAATATTCAGAATAATGATGTTTATTGCTTTCTGTGGTCGGTAATGGCCGCTCTTCATCCAGCGAAAGATCATGTATCTCGTGTCACTTCCTACCCTCCTTTTAATTCAGAACTCAAGCATGATGGAATCTCGTTCTCTATAACTCTTGAAGGTGAAATTGTACCACTGTATCTAAGCAAAGAAAAGTCCAGAAGTCCTACAATACACCTTTTGATGATCGAAAATACAAATCTAAACTCTGACTGTTCCACTGAAAACGAATAAAATCACAGTAATCCAATATATCACTTCGCTTTGATTAAAAACTTATCCCGATTAGTAAAATGCCAGTTTACGCAAGTACATTGTCGTACTTACATTTGTGACAGGTGCCTGTGCCACTTCAAATAAGAAAAATCCTTACAGAATCAAAGATTGGATTGTGAAAATGCGAATCAATGTAGAATGATATTGACAAACAAAAATTTTTTTTTTGAAATTCCGAAATTACAGGTACAAAGAAAAGGTTCCATTTTCTGTTTATGCTGACATTGAGTGTCCCTTAATGGAAGTTCCTAAAAAATTTTTGAATATAGGGCCGTATTAAAAGCATGTTCCATACAGTGTTGCATTTTATTTACATTGCAGCTTTGATGACTCTCGCTCAAAATTTCAAATTTATCACGGAAAAGATAGCATAGAGTGTTTTCTCAACGAATTAAAAGAAATTGCGCAAAATATTGATGTCCAATTAACGTGCATTGTACCAATGGAGAAACTGACTCCAGAGAAAGAAGCAGCGTTTAGGTCTGCTCAAAACTGCCACATCTGTGAAAACCCATTTGAGCAAGATGAGATAAGACATCACGACCATTGCCACTTTACAGGCAAGTTTCGTCGTGCAAGTCATCAGGGCTGCAATGTGAATTACAAAGAATCACACACTGTGCCAGTAGTTTTCCACAATTTGTTGGAATATGATTCCCACTTTTTCATCAAAGCATTAACAAAACAGTTTGAGGGTGACGTAAAATTGTTACCCGTCAACAAAGAGAAATACCTCTCGTTCACTAAATATGTTGCTGGCACAAAAGTAAATCTTCGGTTTATAGATTCGTTTCGTTTCATGCCGAGTAGCCTTAAAAAATTATCTTCTTATCTGAGAAACGATGATAAAAAGATTACTCTCAAGCATTGCAATAATCCTGAAGAATTTAAATTATTAGTCAGAAAAGGAGTATTTCCTTATGACTATATTGATGATTGGGAAAAATTAAATGACCAACAGTTACCACCTAAAAGCGCATTTTATTCAAAATTAAATAATGATGAAATTTCCGATGAAGATTACCAACATGCGTGCAATGTTTGGGAAACGTTTAATATACAAACTTTATGAGACTACTCTGATTTGTACTTGAAAATCGACGTTTTACTTTTGGCCGATATTTTGGAAAGTTTCAGAAAAAATTGTTTTTCAACCTATAATCTCGATCCCTTGCATTACTATACAGCTCCGGGACTTTCTTTTGATGCGATGCTCAAATTAATCGGAATTGAACTTGAATTATTAACAGATCCTGAAATGATTCTTCTTATTGAGAGGAGTATTCGTGGCGTTGTAGCGCAGTGCACAAACAGATATGCCAAAGCGAATAAACGATTTATGGGATCAGATTTTATCCAAGCCAATCTGAATCTTACATCTCATATTTTGATATTAACCATCAGTATGGTACGGCAATGAGCGAATGTTTACCTTTTGGTGGTTTCGAATGGGTACTTGATCAAGATATCAATGTACAAAGTATTCCAGACGATTCACCAATAGGTTACATTTTGGAGGTAGACTTGGAATATCCTGCAGAATTGCATGATTTTCATAGGGATTTGCCTTTGGCTCCAGAGCACTTTGTACCTCCTAATTCCTTGTGTAAAATACCAAAGCTCATAACGAGCTTATTGCCAAAGAAAAATTACGTAGTCCACTGTAGGAATTTGAAAAAGTATTTGAGTTTGGGGCGTAACTAAAATTCACCGAATTCTAAAGTTTGAGCAAAAACCTTGGCTAAAAGAGTACATTGACTTAAATACAGAAAAACTAAAAATGTCTAGCAATGATTTCGAGAAAAATTTCTATAAGCTGATGAACAATTCTGTCTTTGGCAAAACAATGGAGAATGTTAGAAAATTTAGAGATGAGAGGTTGATAACAAAATGGGATGGAAGGTACGGTGCAAAAGCTCTGATTGCCAAGCCAAATTTTCATAGCTGCACCATATTCGAAGAAGATATGGTTATTATTGAATCAAAAAGACTTCAAGTTAAATTCAATAAACCAATTTATGTAGGATTTGCTGTTCTCGATCTCTCAAAAATAATTACCTACGACTTTCATTACAACTACATTTTACCAAATTTTGGAAATCACGCAAAATTGCTTTATACCGACATTGATATTTTCATCTACCATTTCACCGTTCCAAACATTTATGATTTCATTAAGCAGGATATTCACAAATTTGACACGTCAGATTATCCTCCAGATAATGTTTACGGAATACCGCTAAAAAATAAAGAAGTATTGGGTTTAATGAAAGATGAGAGCAGCGGAAAAATGGTCACAGAGTTTGTTGGATTGAGAGTGAAATCATATGTATACAAAATTTGGAATGAAAGGTGTGAGATAAAGAAAGGTGTGAAAGGGTCTCTGCTTTAAGAAAAATTACTTTTAATGATTATAAAAAGTGTCTCTGTAAATATGAAAATGTATCAGCGCACCAAAATTTGATCCGCAGTAGAAAGCACGTAGTGCACACAATAAAACAAAAAAAGATTGCGCTAAGCTGGCACGACGACAAAAGAGTGCTTATTCCTGGAGCGACAAATACACTTCCATGGGGATATGCCAAAAGGATTTGCAAACCCATAGAAGTTGATAATGTATATAATTAATCTCATGTATATAGTATTTGTATATAGTACTTATATAGAATTTAGATTACCGATTATTATTATTATTACTGAAAGGAAACAAAACTGTAAAAAAGTGAGTGAAGCGTGTTGTGTGTATGTGTGAGTGATACTAATTACATGTAAGCAGAGGAATGAGTCTTGCATACATTTTTTTAGATTGTAAGATATCTACAATGTAAATACAAGTCTCTGAAAATAAAGAACAGAGAAGAAGAAAAAATAAGTTAAATATAAATTGGTGTTTTTCATTTATTGCAACCTGAAAATCATATTTTTCAGTAATTTTCTTGTAATTGAAAAAGTTCAATGCAGAGCATTCTCTCAAACTGCTGCAGTTATCGGATGCAACCTGATCCGCCAGTAAAGCCACAATGCCAATGTTGTTCACTGACCCACGATTCGCTTATCTACTATTCGCACTTATTATTCTAAGGACAAGAAACTCTGAGAAAAAACAACATAGAACATAGAAAAAAAGTTTTTCTTATTTCTATAAATTTAAATCCATAAAATAGTCCTGATCAATAGTCATCCAGTGTTCCAATAAAATTACATTTTCAGTTGCATAATTAGAGTAATTTTCGTACATATGATGCGCACATTTAATATCATTAATTGCAATCGTTTCATGCAATCTCTGTAGCGAGGGACATTCCAAATCAAGCATATCAATAATTTCACACGATGGTTCCACAAATTGTTTCAGCCAATTCTTTTTTTCCAATCCTTTCACAAAAATTCTTATTATTTCAATACCTCTTTATTGCCTGTTAACTTGAAGCCCTGCATATCCAAAAAGAACTCCATCTTGAATGCAAATAAACTATTTCGACTTGGTTACAGCAGTTTTATACCAACTTTTTCACCCCACCACTTATTGGTTTATACTCAACTATACGATCATGCAAAACTAAGCAATATGCTGAAGTTTGAGCGGGAAAATTTTCACTAGTTTGAAATTCCAAACGAACGTCAACTGATCCGTATTTCAGTGACTCATTTTGTTTAGAGCAGTTAATAACAACTAGAGGTGCATACTCTATTAATTCTCCTCTAGATAGCAATGGTTGCTGTTCTTTACCATCGCAATTAGCCTGAAAGTTTGTGTACATTTCATAAAGAAGAGCATACTGATTTCGATTAATGTCAAGATTCAAATTACTATAAGGAGAACGATGATCATTTAAAAGTAGTTTGATATTAGTCAGATTGCAAATATCAAAGTTGCTAGAACTTCTAATAGTATTATTTTTTCTGTTTGTTTGAAATCCTAGTATAACAAATCTCGGTTTCTCCAATTGTGTTGAGGTTTTTACTGTCCAAACATGGTTTGAAGTACTTGGAAGTAGGGGATATTCATACAGTTCCCAAGTTCGAAAACATATTGGAATAGGTGGGTCTTTTCAATATATTTTAGCAACTGAAATTTTCGTGAATCTGACAGTCTGACGCTAGGCAATAACCACTCTATTTTATTAATTTCAATTTTATACTGCTCAATGGGGGCTGCTTGTAAGATGGCATTTGCATCACTTTTTGATCTTGTCAAAATAAGTTCATGCTTAGCATTGACAATGATTTTGTGATAATCTTCAGCAAACCCAAATATCATGCTAAGCGGTATGGCTACATCAAAGTAACCAGTAGCGATGGTTAGTGATTGATTATTATCATTTATATCAAGCCAACGAGTATTCTGTGTGTAACGTGATTGGCCAGGATTTAGAGATACATAATTTTTCATGAGACTAGTGAGACCAACATTTTTATTTCTATCAATTTCTATTGCATTGATTTCATATCTTGCTTCTTCAAACAAAGGACAGATGGCATTAGAAACTAAAACTTTGTTTGTCGCTGTCGCTCCATCAGTTCTTACGATTCTTCCATGTACATAAAGTGAACTTTTGCTCGGTAGGAGACAATGGTCCTGATTTTGAACAGCAATCCGTATTTCATCACTGTTGTTGAAGGTTGATGAGGCATAAGGCTGATGTGCATGCATTTCACAGTGTGCAAACGACTCATCAAAGATGATTGGTGCTTGAATATTAAAAATTTTCCCCTCCATGACAAATAATTGGACGTTGATTAAAAAATTTACAGATGCAGGTGCAAAAAATCTTGAATCTCTTTATTCTATTCTTCTTTTGAGCTTCAGACCTTGACTTTTTAGGAAGAGGGCGCTTTCAGGTGTTAACCCTTTGACCTCTCCTTGTCGACTGATTAGTTTGTGGCATTGTGCTGGTTTATTATAACCAAATCCAATCTTCTTGTTGAAAACGATACCCATTTTAAGTATTAGAGATACTTGATGTGTAGTCTAATTGTTGCAACTTCTCCACGAAAATTAACCAAATGTCTGTCTTGATCAACTGTACGGAGCTGTATATGATCTATTTTCTGCACGGCGACTGGTAAGTAAATAAAATGAGATGGTACTTCCACTATCTTATATCCAGGTGGTACCACAGGGAAAAATTCATGAATAGTATGTACTTTCTGGCCATTAATGTATGCACCTGTTGTTATGCTACACTCAATACTCAAAAAATTTATTTTTATGACTGATACCGGTTGATCAGATTCATAAACTTGTTTAGCTTCTAGCCTGCGTGAAGAAAAACCCAGCAAATGACCGATAGAATCTTTCGGTTCAAAATTTATATCGTGACTGCAATAAATTTCACTTTTTAAAGTATTATTATTGTTTGGTTTAATCTGAATTTCAATGCCCTTTTTTACTAAAGCATTCTGTAGATAGCGCTTTATGTCATTTATTTCATAACTTCCTGTAGGTATTTCAATTATTTCATCACCCACATAAAATTTATTTTGGCCAATGTCTGCATTAGGTATCGAATTTAAGGTTAGAAATTCAATAAGTCCAAGTGCGTAATTTCTATAAGGAAACAACTCAATCGGAGGAAAATAGTGAGTTTCCAGGATTGGAGAAGTTCCCGATAATATTAGTGTCAATGACTCATTCATGATGACTGCTAGCATTCAACTGACTTGATATTGTAAATTTCAGCACTTATATAGATTGAACGTATTTTTAGATTTTAATTGATTGCATAGAAATTTCAAACACAAATGTCCACACACGAATGTATCATAATTTTGATATCTCTCATGATAAGATGTTATGCTACCAGCACCGAGATACTTGAAGAGATCCGAAGGTGGCCGAAGATTACCGAAGCATATTCACGTGGTCCACCTTTTGGTAATCCATTTCGCATAAAAACACCTCGAAAATGCAGAATCTTTAAAGATTTTGTGAATTTAAGTAAATCTGCATCAGTTAAGGCCCGATGAGGTAGCTTCACTTTGAGTTTTTTGACTTGCGTTTGAGTCTTGCTCCTTGTTTATATGGCTTTAGATGAAGCCCTAATCCTTGCCTATATGGCCTCCGTGAACATTTATATCTATACAAGGAATACTTTCAGATTTAAGGGTCATCCTATATAACAAGGATATTTGTAGGTTTTCTAGTCAGTCTTTGTCAAGATGCAGTTTAAAGCACAACCTGTGAAACTACCTTTCCAGAATTTTGATTCGCTTGTTCAAAACGAGAATAGAGAAAAACGACATGTACATTTGCTGCCAAACAGTGTACGAGCAATATTTTGTGGACCTTCCAACTGTGGAAACACAAATACTTTGCTGACTCTACTGTTACATCCAAATGGACTAAGATTTGAAAATATTTACATTTACTCAAAATCTCTGAAACAGCCAAAGTATGAATTTTTTGAAAAAGGCCTCCAATCAGTAGATTGCGTAGAGTACTATCCTTTCAATGAGAAACAAGATAATATGAGAGCATTTTTTCCATGGGTAGACACAAGGATGTCGACTGTTTTTACTTGAGCCAGACATATGCCCATATTCCTAAACATCTTGTACGCGATAATGTTAACTTACTTGTGTTACTTAAACAAGATGAAATGAATATAAAGCATATTTATGATGATCATGTGAATACTGATATGACTTATTCGCAATTTAAGCATATGTGTTTAGCTTGCTGGAATAATGACAAGTATGGATTCCTTGTAATTGACAAGGATAGGAATCTTAACCAGGGTTGATATAGGAAAGGTTTTGATTGTTTCATAAATCTTGAAAAGTAATATATACATGTGTTGTGATCCATACAAAAACAGTCACACCTTAGACGTTGATGTATCAACATGTCTTCATGTGAAGAGAATTTTCAAAAGCAAAAAGATATTTTTCGCCAAATTGCTAGAGCTAGTGAATCAATTCGACTAAAACATAGGTTAATAAAGTTGGACAAAGAAACAGTTGAGCGCACATTAAGTGATACTTTTAAGCCCATTGTTAATCCACTAGAAAAAATTGTTGGTGGTCTCAAGAATATAAAAAAACTTGAGCCAATTAAAAGGCGAGATGAGAAACCAAAGAGTAAAGTTGAAGAAAGTATTGATGATGATGATTTGTCATATAAGTCAATTTACGATGAGGTTGAAGCAGACGAGTCTGAAGATCCCAGTAACTTAGAGTTATCAACTCGTAGTGAAGGGGAAAATAACTCAGAAACACCTACATCTTCATGAATTGATGATGATGCAAACAAGTATCTAATATTATTAGGTGAAAGAAGTAGAGACCTCGATAATGTGTATGGAGTGAGAAAATTAACGAAAGATAGATTAATGATTGGAGATTCTCCGATAAGTTTTAGCCCAAACTATATTCATGTGGGTAATTTGAATTTACCATCTTCAATCATGCCAAAAGACCGGTGGGATAATGGATCTCATAAAAAACCCATTTTTTATTTACTATTCTATCATAAAAACAAATTACTATATTATCCATTTATGAGTTGTGGCGACGGTGTTTTTACATTGATGCAGTGTGTTCGGACTGTTTTAGGTGGTGGATTGCTGTGGTGGTTTATTGTACTGATGAGGCCCTTCGTCGAAGGGCGAAAGCTCTAAACAACTATTAACAATAAAGGACCAGTAGCTAAAAACTTAACATCGAGATTATTAATATTCACATCTGGTCAAAAACATAAACATCTATAGAATTATTAACTAACCTCTTTTTAATTGAAAATTTGATAAAAAATGGAAAATTTTCGAAAAAATCGCGACTTTTTATCTTCATTCTAAAAGAAAAATGCTAAAAACAATAATAAATTATTTAAACAAATTTAGTTAAACATCTCATTATCAGTATAAAGTAGATTTTATGTTTTAGAAACAATTTACATTTAAAAAAACGCAAAAAAATCATAATTGGCGCCAAAAACTCGCAATACCCATTTTTTCACTAATGGGGTTTTTGGGGACCCTACAAAACAGACTTATGGGGGTGATAGAGGTATTTCAAAAGTAATATTTTATTCGTATTATATGGCTAATTGTGAAGAGAAATGTTGAGTTTCAACTCAATTCAGCTAAAATTGAGGATTCTGAATCAAATTTACAAAAACTTATTTTTTTCTTATGGGTAATACGTGTTAAACTTCATGGGGCTTGCGCCACCTCTACTATCTAAAATCATTGCTTATTTTTATTAATGACAATGACAATTCCCACTATTTAACCTCAAAGCTCTTAAAGGCAGAAACTGAAACTTTCATTTGATAATTGAGATAAAAAGATGACAAAATATGCGTCTTACAAAGATTCACAATGTTTCTGAGTTTTTGTTTCAAAAATAAATTTTTTGACAGATTGACTTGTTAATATTATCTTTTTAATTCTCTTCTTAAAACAAAAAAATTGCTTTCGACTTTTATTTTTGAAGGCTAAATACTATTTATTTCAAAAAATGTTTCTGAACAATGGAAAGGGCATACAAAAACCTATGAAAACTGTACTAAAAAAAATCCTATTACCAAATAGAAGAATTAAAACTCGCAAAAATAAGTTATAATTATTATAACTTATAATTATCTTGATCTTGATATTGTTATTAGATTATTATAATAATTTATTATCAATAGACTTTGACAAAAAATTCCGCTTCTCTTTGAGGAATAATTAATAGCCAATTATTTTTTAACGATTCCATATAACCAATAATTAAAATTTATGATTCTTTAAACAAAGTCGATGATAGAATTTATTATCTGGCTATTTCCCATCACTTAAACTTTATTTTTTAACTTGATCAACTGTTAATAATTAATTTGGTAACTTTTTTAGAAACTTGGATAACGATTAGCTAATGTGGAAAATAGGCACAAATTTAATTTGTTAATTAATTTTGATTAAGCAATCATTAATTGTTATTAACAGCAAGAAATGGTTGATATTTTAATTGGCTGTTAATTCTTGGGTGAAAAGTGAAATTTTTTAGTTCATAAATACACGAGATAATACAAATTAAAAAAAAAAAATTGTTCTTAAAAATAATCACTGTCGATTGTCATTGAACTATCCCTAAAGGTTTCTAAATTAGTTAATAACATTTGGTTACGTTGAAAGAACCAAGCTCCAGAACAACAAAAAATATAATTTTCAATCAAAAATTAACTCATGGAGATATTTTTATGATTTCATTCTTCAAATCTATTCCCTGAAGCACAACATGGTATAAAAACGTCGTAAAATTGATAAAATGATCAACTATTTATAAGAATTTTTAAAATAAATATCAATGTGTATCATATTCAAATAAAATTTAGGAATATTTATAGAAAGTATTAGTATTTTTCATTTTTAAAATTAATGTATACAGAGTAGAGTTTTTATTTGAAATTTTACGACAGTTTTTTGTACCATGATTGACCCTAGGGCAGAATCAAGGAAAAATATTCTAAAAATATGTTCATTAGTTATTAAAATACTACAAAGAATTACCTTAAAAAATCGTTTTGACCTTTTAAAATCATGCGATATTACTTTATAAAATAAATTTTGTTAAATTTATTTTACAATTTTTTACAATTAATTTCCAATTACAACTATTTTACAATTAAAATGAAATTGTAAAAATTAAATTTTGTAATGTTGAGATAAGTATTTTCAGACATTAAAGGTCTTGTAACATTTTTTATATTAAGAAAGCATGTGAGGTCAAGTTAATAACTTTTTGTTTTTTTCTCTTAAAATCCCAAAAATTGTGATGAGAGCCTAAAATAGCATGAAAATTTTGACTTTACAATATTTAAAATCAATTTCATCTTATTTATCATAGTTAGGCCTAACTCTGCTTCGTTCCGTTGAATGTAATTCCACTCATTGCGCAGCGTTGTCCGGGAGCATGTTACGTCGTAACACTTGTATCGTGGATTGATCCACGTAGTATGAATCTGCACGCGCGAGATTACAATTCAAATTCTTCTAGAAGGTAGATGGGAGGGCACTAAGAAAGAAAGAGGGAGAGAGAATGAGTGTCGAAGAGCGGGCGAGAGGCGTTGGCTACCGTGCACTCAGACGTGTTCGATCCATCAATCGATTCCGGTCCGTGCGGAGCTCCGTCGCGTCCGGTCGCCTCTCAGGCAAATGATCTCCAAATTTCCACTGATTACGACTCAGCTAATTAGGATGTGTTCTTACCACCACTGATTCCTACCGAACGAAAGTCAAGATGTCTTAACTAAATATATCAAAAACAAGCATCGTGA